>JAPDNY010000680.1:0-27658 GCA_029375565.1 Gekko gecko
CCCCCCAGCCAGAATAACGAGACAGACAACAGGTTTGGAATAAAACAAGGGCCACTTTATTAACTATTTAACAGAACAGTGCAGCAATAACAACTAAGCAAGCATGGAACAGGCAAGGCAGGCGTCACTCCCTGACCAGCCCCCTTGCCCTTGAAGGGCGGGTCACCCAGCTCTGATCGTGAGCCAAATCTCTGGCTTGTGACCAGCAGCCCAGCAAACTGGTTGCCCTCTAGGAGCGCCTACCCCTGAAGCCTTCCAACTTGCAGGGAGGAGCCTGCCCTAAAAGGTTCCCAGTGGAGGTGATCACCATTCCCCACCCCGGACCCTGAAATCCAAAGGCAGTTCCTGATGACCCCCTGTTCCCTAACGGGATATGCCGTAGGGTGCTCACCAGTTCCGTTTTCTTGCTTGCACAAACCTGCCAAGTGACCGACCTATTTAATGCCGTCCACCCCCAAAAATACACGAGTCCACTGCCCTCAGTGTAAGGTAGGCGAAAACACCACCACTCCTCCAGCCAATCGGGGTGGAAGCAAAAAATTCCTACCTGGCCCCATAGGCAACCAGCATCAGCCTACACTAAGAACAGGGCGGGTGGGTGGGCGAGCATGCGGAGCAACTGACAGGCGGGAGCGGAGCCTAGCCTGCTTAAATAGCTGGCTCCGCCCCCAACCCGATCAGGACGCACAGCGTCCTGTCTGTTGCCGTCCCGATTCTTCAGGGCGGCAAAATAGCCCCCGCCCACTATCGGCGTCGCCGGGTGGACGGGAGCTCCGTTGCCCCCCCAGCCAGAATAACGAGACAGACAACAGGTTTGGAATAAAACAAGGGCCACTTTATTAACTATTTAACAGAACAGTGCAGCAATAACAACTAAGCAAGCATGGAACAGGCAAGGCAGGCGTCACTCCCTGATCAGCCCCCTTGCCCTTGAAGGGCGGGTCACCCAGCTCTGATCGTGAGCCAAATCTCTGGCTCGTGACCAGCAGCCCAGCAAACTGGTTGCCCTCTAGGAGCGCCTACCCCTGAAGCCTTCCAACTTGCAAGGAGGAGCCTGCCCTAAAAGGTTCCCAGTGGAGGTGATCACCATTCCCCACCCCGGACCCTGAAATCCGAAGGCAGTTCCTGATGACCCCCTGTTCCCTAACGGGATATGCCGTAGGGTGCTCACCAGTTCCGTTTTCTTGCTTGCACAAACCTGCCACAGCCAAGGTCAAGCCTCTGCTTTGGCCTTTGCTTCCCACTCAGCAACCTAGTGCCGACCTAATTCCTTGCTGCAAGTCCTGTAAAAAGATCCCATTGCCCTTGTCAGACAAGTGCACCCCGTCATCCCTATACAGGTCTGGGAACACGACCCGTATATCGGGGTGCGGCAAAAACATACCCAATCCAGCATCCATGGCCTTTTTCAGCTGCCTATTTACTTTACGCCGGGCGCGGTCAATACACCTGGGGTCCTCCAAGTTCCGCCACACCTGGCGGGGCAGTATGGCAGACCATACTATCTTTACGCCGGGCCACCTTGCTCTTATCCTCGCAAGGTCTGCCTCAGCCTGCAACACAAGGGCCTTGCCCTTCAATAGACCCAAATCATTAACCCCCAGGTGTATGACCAATACATGAGGAGGAGGCCCCGTCCTCTCGTGAAACAGCAAGGGAAGGAGCGCTGGCCACCGCATGCCCCTCCGTCCCAACCATTCCACCTCTGCCCATGCGCTAAGGCCAAGCTGAGAGCCGCTGGATGTCCGTCTGGCATGATGAGCCGCCCAGAAGACCATGCTGTGGCCGCAGACAGTAACCCTTCGTCTCATCATGCGGCCTGCAGCATCTGTAACAAGACAAGCCTTGGTAAACAAAAATACCCTATAGACAGTTAAATAGCACAATTCCGGACATAACCCTTGTAGCACCTGGACTTCCAGCACCCTATCCTCTGAATCTGAGTACCAGTATATCCCATAGCCGCTGCCGTTGATGCAGCGCCTATTCTGAAGGAGTGGGTACCGAAATGAACACCACCCAATCCCAATCGAGCCAGTGCCTTCTGTGTCACACTCCAAAATTGAAATTTAGTAAGGGGGGTACCATCCCTGTGTCGAAATAGATAGCCCCGGCCTTCTCCCCTCAACGCCAAATAATGGCTCACAGCCCAAACTGGGCATAACTTGACCTCCGCACATCGGCCAAGCTCAATAACTTTCCCTTTTCCACGCTGATCAGTCTTTGACCTGCGCAGCGTAATCCCAACTTTAGAAGCCGACACAGAAACGTCACGCTGCCCAAGAGCCAGGCCGGACACATCCAGCCGTGAGCTGGCAACCAGCTCACTGACCCGCAGAGCCCCAAAAAAGGCGACCAGCGATGCCGCATGAAATAAAGCAGCTTCATAGCTATCCGCGCACACTGTGTGCCACTGGTCCCTGAGACCCTTCAAAATAGCTGGGGTCAGGGTTCTCTGGGATCAGCCACTATGCCGCTCTCCCTGGACCAACCCTCGAGCATCTTCCGAATACGGAAGTCGCCCGTCTGGTCTACATGCCCTGATGCTTTGCTAGCATAGGCCAGAGCAGCCAACTTGGATCTGATGGTACGAGCTGACAGGCCCTCCCCCTTCAGCGACACGCAGAACTCCATTAAATGAGGAACAGGTATGGGCCAAAGCTGCCGCAAGCCCGCCCTCTCCCGAAAGGAGAGGAATTGCTTACCCGCCCTCATGTAAGCCCTGCGGGTGGAAGGGGCAAGGGCCAAGCTCATTGCCCTATCGGCCTCAGCCCGCCAATCTGCCACACCTCGTCTGGCATGCGCACCGGGAACAGGTCGGCCTCTGGAGCCAGCTGACGGAATCTCTCCATCTGTTTACGAGAGAGAGCGTCAGTGACCCCGTTATTAACTCCCGGCACATGTCTAGCCTTGAACATTATATTATTGCGTAGACACTGCAGAGTGAAGGCTCTGACCAGAGCCATGACCCTGGGGGATTTGGACGTCAAGGAGTTAATTACATGTACTGTGGACATGTTGTCGCACCAGAAGCGGACGGTGTGGTTGGCAAAGTCCCCTGACCAAATCCACACTGCTGCAACAATCGGGAAAAATTCCAGGAAGGTGAGGTCAGTGACCCACCCTGCCTGAAACCACTCCTCAGGCCAGTCCCCAGCACACCAATGACCCCGGAAATATACTCCAAAGCCGGAGGAACCTGCCGCATCAGAAGCAACCTGCAGCTCCGCTTCGACTAATAGGTCCTCACGCCAAAAGGACACCCCATTGTATGACTCCAAAAATTGCTTCCATACAAGGAGGTCGTCCCGGATCCCCCTGGTGACCCGAGTCCTATGATGGGGAAGACGCAAACCCCTCATAGACTCGCAAAGTCTCCTAACAAAAAGCCCGTCCAGGTGCCACAACTTTGCATGCAAAGTTGAGGTGACCAACCAACTGCTGCAACTCCAGAAGGGTTATTTTATTCTTCCTACTTGTTATGTCTAGTAATGCCTGTAGTGAAGTTAATTTATCCAAAGGCAATCTGCAGAACTGTCCCACCGTGTCAATTTCCATTCCCAGGAAAGTCAAAATAAGGGCCGGGCCTTCAGTTTTTTCCTCAGCCAGAGGAACTCCCAGCTCCCTTGCCAGATTAATGAAGCTGGACAGCAAAAATGCACATTGACCCGTCCCCCTCCTTCCTGCCAATAAAAAATCATCAAGGTAATGGGCAGTACTGCCAAGGCCCGTCCTGTACCGCAAGGCCCATTCCAGAAAGGAACTGAACCTCTCAAAAGCGGCACAGGATACTGAGCACCCCATAGGAAGAGCCCTATCCATGTAGAAGTTGCCCTCAAAGGCAAAACCCAGGAGCTCAAAGTCATCCGGGTGGACAGGAAGGAGACGGAAGGCCGACTTAATGTCACATTTTGCCAATTCCGCTCCCTGTCCACAGCTACGGACTACCCTCAAGGCCTGATCAAAGGAGGTGTACCTAACAGAGCACAACTCCTCAGGTATCGCGTCATTCACCGACTCCCCACGTGGGTAAGGCAAGTGGTGAATGAGGCGATATTCTCCTGGTGCCTTCTTTGGCACAACTCCCAAAGGGGAAACCCTCAAATTAACAACTGGGGGGAACGAAAAAGGACCCAGGACTCTGCCCTCCGCACATTCTTTGGCAATTTTTTGCCCGACTAATTGCTCCATACCGTGTACTGATTTCAAGTTAGGAGCCATGTATGGAGTCCGAGAACCCTGGAAAGGTATCCTAAAACCTAACCTAAAACCCTCCAACAGGTAAAAACGATCACGCTGATTCGGGTAATCCCATAACCAATGTGCTAAAACTTCTAACTTTATTGGACTAGGTCCCTTTATCAGGAGGGGGGTTGTAGCCCCCACCACCTCCGGGCGCTTACCACCTCTACCTCCGCCCCGACCCTTAGGTTTGGGGCAACTGGCGAATGAATGAGGCCCGGCACATAGTGGACACTCGTGCCGGAATGAACACGACTTCCGACCACACGTCCCATGGGAGGTAAACTCCCAACAAAGCGGGCGTCGCTGAACCGCCTGCCCTGCCTGGGAGCGGGTGCCTGTCGGTGCCTGTAACCTGCGGACCGAATGACCACTGTGAGTTCTCTCACTCCCTGGCGTCCTAATAGTGGACATAATCTGCAGCCATAGGTCCGGGTGTATTTGGTCCCATCGCATGGCAGTATTCATGGCTGCCCGCATACGAAATTCTTCATCGTACTGCGACCAATCCGTAAAAGCCTTATAAATAATGTCCATGTATTGGAGCAGAGCTACTGCTCTCCATGGATGATGCCGGACAATTACAGTTGCATAAATCAAAAACCCTGGGAACCAATTTGCCCAGGTCCTGTCCACCACTCGCCTCTTCAGGCGTTCTTTCTCACGGTCATCTAGATCTTCCCTGTCCTTCTTCTCCAATTCTCTATATAATAATGTGAATACATCTATGTATTCGCCCTTAAGGATCTTCTCCTTAGTGGCGATAGAAAGATGGTCCCCAAGGGGCAATGCCGAATCACCCGATGGCATAGCACCGGCTGAGACGGTATCGTATGAAACAGCCGCTGAATTTGTAAACCCTGGTCCTGGCAGCGGATAGCCCCATCCAGGCCACACCCCAGGAGGGCGGTGGATATCCACAGCCCCAACCCACAAAATGTTGACCACTACTTGGCGCTATCTGTGACACTGGCGCAGGGGCACCCTGAGGGCCTGGGCCCCATGGCCAATATGAAGGATGCTTTTTACTATGCGCCTCCTTACCATCCTTCTTTGGCTCCTTATACACCTCGACTTGCAGCTCTGCAGCATCCTGTCCCTGTTGACCAGACACCGATGCTTCGCCTTCGTCCCCCACAGGGGATACCTGTCTGTCTTCCAAAAAAGCCAGACGGGCCAGCACCTGCTCTTGAAAAGAAGCGTTAGAATCTCCAACTACCCGCTTCTTCCCACTCTTTGTCGGAGGGGCACCCCGCTCCCTCTCCAGGGCCTCCAACCGCTGCAAAATAGCAGCATTTACGGGATCATCCTCCTCATCACTGGATGGGAGCACCGGCTCTGGCCGTACAGGGGGCCGCTTAGGCGCAGGCTGTTTTCCCTTGGCCTTGCCTAGACCTTTCTTAGGAGCCATCACAAACAACAATGCAACAATCCCCACTAAGCGTATACTTACTAAAACTAATGTGACTAGGCCCAATCAGGAAGCCCCGTAGCCTCCACCAGATTAACCAAAAATGTACAGATAAATATCTGCCCAGCTACAACTATAGAAAATGGCTGCCAACAAAATTCCTCAAAATGGCTGCCTGAGACGGACACACTCAAGATGGCCGCCCCTAACTACCCCAACAAGATGGCTGCCTCAAAAATTGCCCCACTAAGATGGCCTCCCCTATGCAATGCCCTCACAGAAATGGCCACCCGAAGACTGCCCCCGCACAAATGGTAAAAAAAAAAAAAAAAAATTGCTAAACTGTCGCTAACCAAAACCCCAGGGGAGGGGGCAAGAGCGAGGCGGGGGGGATTCAAAGCTGAATGAAAAAATAAGAAATGTGGCCCCAGCAGCCTCACCAACTGCAGCCACAGAATGCAAATGTATGGTGGGGGGGGGGTTGTTTTTTTTTTTTTTTACACAAAGAACTGTGGGGGGGGGGGCCTGCAAGCCGCCCCACCAGCTCAAGCCTCCGCCGCTGTCCTTCTCCAGGCAGGCTGCTGCCGCCAGCTATCCCGCACCAACAAGCCTCTAAGCAGGCCCAAGGACTCCACAGCTCAGCCGGCCCGCCACCCAAAGGACCGCCGCCGGCGGCACCGAGCCCTGGCCCTCAAAAGCTGCTAGTGCCCCTGAGATCTGCCCCCAGTGACGCGGCGCCCAAGCAAACGCCGCGTCAGGCAGCCCTCGGCCCGTACGACACCACAATGTGCGTCGGGCCCACCAACTGCTCCCTCTGCGTGCTCCGATCGACTAGCGAGCATGCGGAGCAACTGACAGGCGGGAGCGGAGCCTAGCCTGCTTAAATAGCTGGCTCCGCCCCCAACCCGATCAGGACGCACAGCGTCCTGTCTGTTGCCGTCCCGATTCTTCGGGGCGGCAAAATAGCCCCCGCCCACTATCGGCGTCGCCGGGTGGACGGGAGCTCCGTTATCCATCCCTGTTTCCTCTTTATCTGTACTTTTCACGTGTTATTTTGTCTCAGCTGGTCCCATTTCTTCCTGGAATTTCCTGAAGCCCCATCGATTTTATTTAAAAAGAAGCATCATTTAAACTAGGTGTGTCAAACATGCAGCCTGTGGGCCGAATCAGGCCCCCCCCGGGGGGGGGGGTTCTATCAGGCCTGCAGTGGAACTGGCTCTCCTGCTTCTTCTTCTAGTCCTGCTGCTGCATTGTAGCTTGCTTTGCCAGACTCTCTCAATCGGTCAGGAGAGATAGATAGGCAAGCTTCTGTTCCCTGCTCTGACTGAAGCTTTTCCCCCTCCTCCTCCCAGGAAAGAAAAGCAAGCCTTTCTTCTCCTTCACTGGCTGAGGCTCCTCCCCGAAGGGAGGGAGAGAAGGAGAGAGAGCTTGCTTTGCATGGTTGCCTCAGTCACAGGAGAGAAATACAAACAGCCTTTAAGACCAACAAAGTTTTATCCAAGGTATGAGCTTTTCTGTGTCTTGCTACAGTGTGTGTGTGTTTTGTTGGGCTTGTGGGTGCAACTGAATCCCCTCCCCCTTTTCACTGTATTCATGCCCTCATGATCCAATCTTTCTCAATAGGAAAGCCATGTGAACTATTTAGATGTGGAATAACAAGCCAGTGAGATGGATTAGGCTGAGCGTGTGTGTCCAGACCAAGTTCACCCAGCACATTTCCTTTGGGGATTTTGAACTTTGACTTCCCAGATAGTAGGCTGATAATGACCACTGAGGAAGACTAGTTTTGTAGACAAACACATAGCCCTCAGTCTGTGTCACGGTGGTTTCTCATGTTATTGACCAGCACATGACGCAATTTATGTACAAAAGTTTGCGATGCCCAGCCATTTCATGTTTTCCCCTGGGTCCTAGGCTCAGAACTGTGAGCATGAGATTTCTGTAGTGAATGTCAATAAATCAAAAGTAGATTGGCTGAAGGATAGAAGGGGTTCCAATATCTAAGGAATACTTCAAAGTTAGAAAAGGGGATGCTAAGGAAATGATACTTGTCTCAAAAATACCCTGCTAGTGATAAGGATATTCAGCTGGCTGCAGGTGGAAATTGAATGCTGGACTAGACTATTCATTGCAAGGCTTTTTTATATTGCTGAAAGACTCAGGAGTGGGTCAGGATTTGCAATGGAATAATCAAAATGGTGTGAACCCTAATGTTCACCTGTCCACACTGGCAGCCCTAAAGAAAGCATGCCCCCTAGTCACTGCATGTAAAGGATACTGTGTTAGAGAACACACTCATGTTGTAACTGGGAAAGAATCAGGGCTATGATTTAGGGGCTGCCCAGCAACTTATGCCATGATCTCCCTCACCTTTCTACCTAGTTTAGAAACTGGCTAACATTGTTTCTCAGGATCCAGCAATCCATACTGGACCCCCCCCCCCATGTTCTATAACTCATGGCATGGGAGGTTTATAAGATTATGAATAGGATAGAGCAGGTTGAGAAAGAAGTACTTTTCTCCCTTTCTCACAATACAAGAACTCGTGGGCGCTCCATGAAATTAATGAGCAGTTGGGTTAGAACAGATAAAAGGAAGTACTTCTTCACCCAAAGAGTGATTAACATATGGAATTCACTGCCACAGGAGGGGGTGGCAGCTACAAGCATGGACAGTTTCAAGAAGGAATTAGATAAACATATGGAGCAGAAGTCCATCAATGGCTATTAGCCACAAGGTATAGATAGGAACTCTCAGTCTGGGGCAGGTGATGCACTCTATTCTTGGTGCTGGAGGGGGCAGCAGTGGGAGGGCTTCTAGTGTCCTGGCCCCACTGCTGGACCTCCTGATGGCACCTAGTATTTTTAGCCATTGTGTGACAGAGTGTTGGACTAGATGAGCCATTGGCCTGATTCAACATTGGCTTCTCTTATGTTCTTATGACAACCAGTTCTTGGAGTATAGGCTGCTTTTAAACCACTGTGTGCTAGAAATGGCATTGTACAGGTTTTTTCTTCTCCCTCAACCCAGTCCAGGAGTGAGAGAGACCAAAATCCCACAACCTGTCAGCATGTACAGGATTTGCGCTCTCACCCCAGTCCAAGGATAAGAGGCACAATCCCACAAGCTTCAGGAATACTTAAACAAGCCCAAGAGTATGTCTGTACACTCTCTAGGGTATCAGTAGTCTGCCACCAGGACCTCTTGCAAAGAAGGTTCCCACCTCAGACAGGAGCAGAGGTCCCAACTCCTGTCTAGTCTCTGGGAAGCAATAACTTATCAGCTCTGTGCTAGAGCTGCAGACAAGTACTTAACACACAGTGGTAGCCTTCTAGGCAAACGGCTTAGGCACAGGATCTAGGCTTAGAGTCAGGTTGCAACATAGGAAGCCAACTCAGATAATATTGATCAGATATTATCTTTATTCAGTGCACAAGCATGCATATATCATAAGACTTGCAGAGGTAGGAAAACAAATAATATCTATAGCTTAGACAGCTCTAGTTACACATAGAAGTATTCATAGTTACCAGTCATTCTGCGGTACCAGATGATTCAATGTCCAATTTATAACCAGGGAATCTTAAACAGAAATTCCATTATGCTGTTGGCAACCAAGTTCAGCTTAGGTTACCTTGTAGTCAAAGTCCATGTTGCAGGTAAACTATCCAAAGGGGAACTCTCTCCCAGAAAGGAGCTCTCTTTCCAAGAAAACTTCTCCCCTCTTCCCATAGGGTGATCACAATTCCCTCCCTTTCCTGTCATAATTGAATATGGCCATTTACCCAATTATGAGAGGGTGAAGGGGTATGCCAAAATATCCAGTTACAGGCATTACTTACGTGACTGAAGCCATGTCAGAGGAGCTTTGATGTGTTAATATCTTAAGAGAACATAAGAACATAAGAACATAAGAGAAGCCAATGTTGGATCAGGCCAATGGCCCATCCAGTCCAACACTCTGTCACACAGCGGCCAAAACATACCAGGTGCCATCAGGAGGTCCAGCAGTGGGGCCAGGGCACCAGAAGCCCTCCCACTGCTGCCCCCTCCAGCACCAAGAATAGAGTGCATCACCTGCCCCAGACTGAGAGTTCCCATCTATACCCTGTGGCTAATAGCCACTGGTGGACTTCTGCTCCATATGTTTATCTAATTTCCTCTTGAAACTGTCCATGCTTGCAGCTGCCACGACCTCCTGTGGCAGTGAATTCCATATGTTAATCACTCTTTGGGTGAAGAAGTATTTCCTTTTATCTGTTCTAACCCGACTGCTCAGCAATTTCATAGAGTGCCCACGAGTTCTTGTATTGTGAGAAAGGGAGAAAAGTACTTCTTTCTCAACCTGCTCAATCCCATTCATAATCTTATAAACCTCGATCATGTCACCTCTCAGCCGTCGTTTCTCCAAGCTAAAGAGCCCCAAGCATTTTAACCTTTCTTCATAGGGAAGGTGTTCCAACCCTTTTATCATTCTAGTTGCCCTTCTCTGCACTTTTTCCAATGCTATAATATCCTTTTTGAGATGTGGTGACCAGAACTGTACACAGTATTCCAAATGAGGTCGCACCAATGATTTATACAGGGGCATGATGATACTGGCTGATTTGTTATCAATTCCCTTCCTAATAATCCCCAGCATAGCGTTGGCCTTCTTTATTGCAGCTACACATTGTGTAGACATTTTCAGTGAGTTATCCACTACGACTCCAAGATCTCTCTCTTGGTCCGTCTCTGCCAGATCAGACCCCATCAACGTGTATTTATATTTAGGATTTTTGGCTCCAATGTGCATCACTTTGCACTTGGCCACATTGAACCCCATTTGCCACGTTGACGCCCACTCACCCATCCTCAACAGATCCCTTTGGAGTGCCTCACAATCCTCCCTGGTTTTCACCACCCTGAACAACTTTGTGTCATCTGCAAATTTAGCCACATCACTGCTTACTCCCAATTGCAAATCGTTAATAAACAAGTTAAAAAGCATCGGACCGAGTACTGATCCCTGTGGTACCCCACTGCTTACCACCCTCCACTGAGAAAGTTTCCCATTTATACTCACTCTCTGTTTCCTATTTATAAGCCAGTTTTTGATCCACAAGAGGACTTGTCCTTTTATCCCATGACTATTGAGCTTACTTAGGAGCCTTTGATGAGGAACTGTATCAAAAGCTTTCCGGAAGTCAAGGTAAATAATATCTATTGGGTCCCCCTTGTCCACATGTTTGTTCACTCCCTCAAAAAACACTAACAGGTTAGTGAGACAAGATCTTCCCTTACAGAACCCATGCTGAGTCTGCCTCAATAGTTTTTGTTCATCAATGTGCCTACTAATTCTTTCCTTAATAACAGTTTCCACCAACTTACCCGGTATCGATGTCAGACTGACTGGCCTGTAATTTCCCGGATCTCCCCTGGAGCCCTTTTTAAAGATGGGAGTGACATTAGCTACCTTCCAGTTATCAGGAATGGAGGCAGATTTTAAAGAAAGATTACATATTTTTGTCAGGAGATCCACAAGTTCACATTTGAGTTCTTTCAGAACTCTCGGATGAATGCCATCCGGGCCTGGTGATTTATTAGTTTTTAAATTGTCCATCAGTCGGAGGACTTCCTCTCTTGTTACCGCAATCTGATTCAGGTCTTTCAAAACCCCTCCCGAAATCGGTGCTTCTGGAGTGGGCAAACACTTCTCCTCTTCCACAGTGAAGACAGAGGCAAAAAATGCATTCAACTTCTCAGCCATTTCCCTATCATCCTTCACTACTCCTTTTACCCCTTGGTCATCCAAGGGCCCCACTGCCTCCCTGGCTGGCTTCCAAGCTTGGGAAGACACCTGAATGTCTGCTTTCCCCAGCAAAGGTGTCAATATGTCTTGTATATGAAGATGAGGCTTGACCATCTGTGCAGGCCATCTGCCCAGGTGACAAAGTTACAGGACATGTTATCAGAGAGAATTCAGGAAAGGCTTTTCCTGTATAGGCATGTTCACTGAGGCAGTGAACAACTAAGCTAAACTTGTTCTGCACCAGCACCAGCACCACCTCTGCTTTCTCTTCCTGCACTGCATAGGTCAGGCCTGCACAATGCATGATTGTCACATCCTGGGCACAATTACTCCCCCAACACCATTGTGGTAGCGAGATTTGTTTATTAGGAGACAGAGAGGTTCCAAACATGGACAGCTTCTGTGTGGGAACTCGGTTCCAGATGCCAGTCCCCCCAATATAGTAAAAGCAGGAAAACCTATATATGCCAAATGACCAATCACTTCTCTTATTCAGCCCACCACACGCCTGCCTCTGCCCCTATAACTGCCCCTAACACTTGCAAGCTAATGATTACACTATCTAGAAGCTCTGCAACTACAAGGTGACACTGAACGGTGAGACCGTACACATCCCAAGATGTTCACAGCACACTTGGGAGGCCCCTGCATGAGAACTGTTATGAGGTAGCACTAACCAAGCAAAACAGACAGTCACTCCCCCCCCTCCAGTTCCCAGCAGAGAAGATAAACAGAAATGGAAAGAAACAAGGTTACACAAGAACTGTAGAAGTACATGTAAATCCATATGGAAACACATGGCAAGTGAGGTCCGAGCTTGACATTCTGCCCCTCCCAAGACCTCCCTTCAGGCCCCAGGCTTGTGAGGGTGTTTTCTAGGGAAAGCATGAATTAATTGTTTGGCCCAAACATGATCTTCCCGAACCCACTCATTATGACTTGGATCAAAGTCATGCCATTTGATCAAAGTATAACCAGCCCCTCTTGATCTTAGAGTCCAAGATGTCCTCCACCACCTGATGAGTTCCCCATCCACCCGCAGAGGAGGTGGGGCTGGAGGTTGAGGTCTCCACCTCAAAGGTCCAGGATCCTTCTTCAGCAGACTAAAATGGAAAACAGGATGAACGTGACGTAAGTTCTTATGCAAGTCCAATTCAACAACCACCTTGTTAATGACACGTCATTCTTTAAAAGGTCTCATATATTTCCACCTCAGCTTTTTCCCAGGTTGCAAGCCCTTCAGATTCTTTTGTGGACACATATACAGAGTCCCCAGGTTGTAAGTCCCAATCTGGTGACCTGCCCTTGTCAGCCTGGGTTTTGTAATCCTTTTTGGCTTTAACCAGAGTCTTTTGAATTAAGGTCCATTGCTGAACCAAGTCAGACCACCAAACTTCCAAGTCCCTGGGTCCAGTTGGTCCAGATGCAATTGTAGGGAGGGGCCCCCCCTCGTACCCCTGCACCACCTTAAATGGGACAGTCCCGGTGGAGCTGTGCACCGAGTTATTATAGTTTGATATAGCTTGATAATCCACCTGTTTCCTTCTCTTCTACCTTTCCTTCTCTTCTATCTGGCCCACGGGCTGCTTGTTTGATACCCATGCTCTGGAGAATCATCACAGGACTGGAGGCTTCAGTTTTGCAACTCACAGCATAGCTTATGTAGCTCTCTTATAGGTTCTACTTGTTTCTGCTGCATGGACATTCAGCCCCCCCGCCCTTCGGATGCAAGCCCGTCTCGCAAATATCCCCCATTCCTCATGGTTTCAATAGATATAAAATGACACAAGACTACAAAGTTCTAGAGTGCACACATTACAATATGATGATTTTATTTAACTTTGTTGTGCATGCTGCCAGAATAATAAACCAAAATCCTTATATTATCGAAGAATCGTACATTTCTGCTCAGCAGGCATACTAGAGATATGTGTCTGTATGAACTAACATGTGAAGATGTTGGCTTGGTTTGGATTCCAGGTGGCTCAAGACATTTGCATGTCAGGGACAGAAAATCCCCAACTGAACCTTTTGCCACTGTATTCATTAGCCTGGAGTGGAAGCACTATTAAAACAAGAGATTTGTAAAATGTCTACTTTGCATTCCCTAATCCTGGCAGGAAATAGGGAAACTGTCTCTACTCAAATGCAACTGAGAAGACAGCTGTCTCACCAATTTCGACTATTCCCGGGGCCTGAATTTCATTTCCGAGCGTTTGTAGGAATAGTTGTACCCTTTGCCAGTTTTCCAGTTCACACCATCAGCAAAAGAGGAGTGAGACCCAAGCCAGTACATCCCATTGAGGTTGCTGAGGTGGCAACTGTTGTACCACCAAGCTCCTTTGTAAGTCACTGCACATTTATTGTTGCCAGGATCCTGCTGTCTGTCTTTGGTGGAGAAAGGCATGCCGTTGTGGGAAGTGAGTGAATCACCTGCAAATGACAGATTAAATTCTAGTTTAGGGTAGACTGCAGACTGGTTCACACATACATACATGACCATGACAGGATCAAGTGCAGAATCTAGGGGTTATTTGCATAGATCAACTCCCCAAGAACTTGCACGTCACCTCTGGTTCAAGGTCGTCCAATGGAATTAGTTCATATATTTAGATCCTAGTCATCTGGAGCTTGTTCACATGGGCTTGAACATCATCTGGTTTCTCTTAATTTGATGAGGGGGTGGTAGATTTCTCAACTGATTCCACACACAAAAACACAATGTCTGGAGCAATTTGAAAGTGCTGCCTGGAGGGATACAATGATTAAGGTATTGATCAAGGCCCCTTAGGGGAGTGTAAATAGAGGCTGGTCAACTTGAGATAGAGGATGTATTTCTTAGAATGAGAACAGTTAATAGATTTCCAAAATGTGACATTCTTTATGGACAGTCCATTCCTTACTACAAATTCAGTTCAGATGTTGCAAATAAATCTGGCATGTATTTGGTTAAAGATCAGGCTCATGTGCACCTTTCTTCTTCCCCTATGCCAAGATTCAAGATGGAAGTTCAGTTAATTTCAGTTAGTGGTAAAGTCCAAATACTTGGCCCATAACTGGAGGCAGAGTCATACCCCAACTATTTCCACATAGCGAGGATTCTCCACATTGTTTTCATAGCTGCTTCAAGTGCAGAGGAATGTGCACTGGTAATGGAACACTCCACGTTGGATTTCCTGCACAATTTTCCCCAATGCAACACTTGACTGCTTTTTGAGGGTTTCAAAAAATGTAATTGCTATAGCATTCTAGTGTTAGCATTATAGCACTAGAACAATTAGCCATTTTTTTCAAAAGCCCTCCAGTGGTTCAGTGTGGCACAGCAAAGAAAATGGCACCTGCAAGAAGCTGACAGCAGGAAAACAGTGCTGATGTGTGAGAGAGAGAGAGGGGAAAGGCTGTTGAAAATGACCGCATTCCTATCCAGATGAGCGTGATAATGCACTTGGGTTGTGTTCTTTCTTAAAAGATTGGAGTAAAGCAGGTTTAGGAAACAGCATATTAAGGATGGGGGAAAACTAAAAAGAAGCCTATTGAAGCACAACATCATGTGGATGCCCACCCATAAGTAGGATTTTTAACCACTACTGAATCCTAGTTAAGAATCCCAGTTATTGTGAAGGAAAGTAAGCCTAAAAAGTCCAGCCAGTCACATTCCAAGACTACAACTCACTGGAGTTAGCTGAAAAACTTCGTCTTCATCTACCTCAGTGTTCTGCAATTAGGTCGGGAAAATAACATATAGGATGGAGAAGACTTGTGTTGGCAGAAATACTCGCAAAAAAGATCTAGGGGTCTTAGTAGACCATACTCAGAACATATGTCAGCAGTGTGATGCAGTAGCTAAAAAGGCAAAGGCAATTTTTGGGCTGTATCAACAGAAGTACAGTGTCCAGATCATGCAAAGAGATGGTATCTGGTTAGACCTCACTTGGAATACTGTGTTAAGTTTTGGCCACTACAGTTTAAGAAGGATGCTGACATGCTGGAGCGTGTCCAGAGGAGGGCAACAAAAATGGTGAGGGCTTTGGACACCAAGTCCTATGAGGAAAGTTTGGAAGGAGCTGGGTCAGGCCCGTGGCCAGGATTTTGTAATTCAGGGAGCTTTTAAATAAGTCAGGGGGCACTAACATCACAAAATAAAAAAAATAAAAATGTTAAAAACTCACTTTTGTAGCGTTCACACTCTGCTTGCCTACATGGGGAAGCAAGCCACACTTGGGGAAGGGGCAGTGGTGGGGAGTCCTCCAGGTGGCCCAGAGAGTTGGGGGCCTGGGGGCTGGATGGAAGTCGGAGGGCCTTGGCAGGAAGTCAGGGGGCCAGGCCCTGAAATGCCCCACTGTAGCTACAGGCCTGAGCTGGGTATGTTTATCATGAAGAGGAGACAACTGAGAGTTTTCAAATGTTTTGAAGGGCTGCCATATAGAGGATGGAGCTGAGTTGTTGCCCCAGAAGGTTGGACCAGAAGCAATGGATGGAAATTAAATCAAAAGAGTGTTTGACTAAATATTAGGAAGAACTTCCTGACAGTTATGGTTCCTCAGTGGAACAAGCTTCCTTGGAAGGTTGTGGGCTCTCCTTCTTTGGATGTTTTTAAGCAGAGGCTAGATGGCCATCTGAGAGCAATGCTAATTCTGTGAATTTAGGCACATCATGAGAGGGAGGGCAGGAAGGGATCAATCAGTGCTCAGCTCTCATGGCCCATTCTTACAGCAAGGTGATGCTGACGGCCACTTTGGGGTCAGGAAGGAATTTTTCTCCAGGCCAGACTGGCTAGGGATCTTGGTGGTTTTTTGCCTTCCTCTGGGCATAGAGCAGGGGTCACTGGGGGAGTGGGGGAGGTAATTATGAATTCCCTGAGCTGTACAGGGGGTGGACTCAAGGACACTTGAGGTTCCTTCCAACTCTATGTTTCTACATTTCTGTGTATGAGGGGAGGGTAGAAGAGAAGGAAATATGGAGCACACAAGCCTAAATTTAACCAGGTTTTTGTGTGTGTGACATCTGAATGCACCCAACACAAAACTGTCTTTTTCCCCTTCACTTTAGCTCTTCTATGGCCTTCTCCACCTTGGTTTTGAGGACAGTTTGACATATTTAGTATAGAGTGATTGCAGTTGGGAATGCAGCTGCAACATTCTCTTCTCCTTCTCCTTCCATGGTTATGGTTTTCTCTTCTGACCCTAGAGGCCGTCCAGAAGGTCCCCAGCCACATACCTGCAGTGCCCTCGAGGAAGGCTCCAAGTGCCAGCCTGTACTGATCTTCCTCCCCTGAAATGTTGAAGGATTTGTATTTGGCCACAGTGTGACTGTTGTCAAAATCAGTGAGATCAACGCGCAGCTCATTTTCTCCTATTCAAAACAGACATAGTTATGTTGCTACATTTAGAGGCTGCAATAAAAACTCCGTCAATTCCACAGACAGATCAAGGATCTGACCCAGTCACAATCTACCACAAACCTTTCATGCAAGGTTTGCTGAAATATGCATGGGATTGCTCACATGTGCATCATTCTGCTTGTGTACCACACACACTGCTTTTCAGTTCCAGCCAGTTCCAGCCAGTTCCAGCCAGGGAGAAATAAAGACTGGTTTGCTACTACTAAAAGAGATAGTGCTTATGGAGAGCACAGCCAGCAAAATCCAGGAGGCTTTTTTGCACCTACAGAGGATTGGCTTGCTCCCAGTATAAACACTTATAATGGAACCAGAAGTAAGTTTTCTAAAAATTAAATAATTATAAGTTTAAAATATCTATTTTCCATTCAGCTTCCTGGGGATTTTCATTGACCATGGTTTATTCCAGGACACTATGAAGGAAATTAAGAAATTACAATACTCAGCTGGATTAAGAAGCTGACACCTCCTTACAATATATGATTACTCCTGAGGAAGACTGCAAAGTTGAAATGAGTTTATAACCGGGTGCTCATTGAGAATGTTGGACTTTTTACAATACTGTATAACTGAGAATGTTGGACAAGATCTTCATAACTCTCTGAAAACAGAGGTGTCCAACAGGGAACTACAAAAACAATCTGTCATTTTACTTACTTATATAAAATTAAATTATATAGAACATTTTAATATATATATTAATATAATACTAGTAATAGTACAATAGTAATAACTATATTAAAATCTGATTATGCTGACCCAGGTTATTTTTCAGGATCTAAGAAATTTTGTATTAAGCAGCGCTGTTTCCTGTCTTCCAAAACAACAGATTCCTGTCCAAGTAGAATTTTTAAATTGAACCCCAGAAACAAAAGGAGAAATGGGTGGAATATTGTTGAACATTCCTTGGAAACTGCTGTGAAAAAAGAAAAGATTTGGGAAACATCTTAGTCTTCCTGCTGAAACTTTTCCATTGGAATGGCATCTTATGCAATGGTTATGTCTTGGCCCGTTTCTGAACCATTTGGCCGACCATTGTTAATAGTGACACATTACTGAATTGCCTATAACAAAATATATAGAGGATGTTGTGATGGCCCCAGGCACAGACAGCTTTAAAAGGGGGTTGGTCAGATTCATGGTTGATAGATCTATTCAGCTATGATGACTAAAGGGCACCTCCACATTCAGAGGGCCTAAACCTAGTGAATCCCACTGCCAGCAGGCGACATCAGGGGAAAGTCTCAGTCTTTGTGCCCTGTTATTGGCCATCCAGAGGAACTGGCTGGCCACCATGTGAGACAGGATGCTGGACTTGATGGACTACTGGTCTGATCCAGCAGGGCACTTATGTTCTTATTTGTCACTGGGTCACTTATCCAGGTAGCATCAACTGTCAGGGGCAGGAAATGCCTGCTAACTGGTGTTTGGCAGGGTGTGCTTCCCCCCCTCCTCCTTCCTCTCTCTGCTCTTATAGCTACTGTGGGAGAAGGGGGGGGATTAGAAAAATGGTCCTGAATTTGGGAACCTGTTAAATTCCTTCACAGTAACAAGGGTCAGAAACTTTGGGATAACATTAAGTATGCCATCTCTGAAATCTGAATCCAAAACTAACATGACCTTTGTTTAAGTACACACCTCTCTGAAAGGAAATTTATGTTTTAATTAAGGCACAATCTTTTGACTTCTCCCATCACCCGCCTAAGAACTGCCGTTCCACATCTGATTTCACTCTTTTTGTAGCTCTACTCAGTGAACATGTATCTGGTCTGCTGTTTTCCTTGCTTGTTTTCCCATGCCCCGTAGTTTCTTTCACAAAACTCTACCTCTTCTATTCTGCTTCTTAATGTGTGAACGTAGAGGTGCCTTAAGCATCCTCCTCCTTTTTCAGCATGTTCCCGCCTTTTCCATAGCTCTGCCTTCTGCCTATCAGGATGCTTCCCCGCCCCCTCACCTACACTTAAATCTATTGCTCCGCATCTCTATGCAATGGTATGTAATGTCATATCATTTTTCTGCTATTCTTTTCTCCTCAATTGTTCCTTTCAGAAGTTGTCCTGTGGTTTAATCTGTAACCTTCTTTTCTGTAACTTTCTTGTCACTTATGAATAGACCAAGTGTCACTTTCAACTGCCACTAACTGTCAGTTCCATTCCCTGTTGTTTCTGTCAGGGCCTTTTACCTGATTCCTGAGGGAAACAAGCACAGGCCTCATCTAAAAAGATATGGGGGAAGAGGTCTCCTTTTAATCACATTTTTTAAAAACAGTATGTTTTGTTTTTGCATACTCAAGAATTCCTTGAGAATGAAGACACATCAGCTGGGAGGGTTTCACTTCCCTATATGTTGTTGGGATGGCATACAAGTTTGCTATAAGAAGGAACAAGAAATTGGAGAAATAAATTTTCTCTGTCCCCATGTTTCTTGAATGTTTCTTTCAACAAGTCATGCTTCCTAGAGGGCACTGAGCATACTCAGTTCTCCTCAGGGACTACTTTTGGGGGATGGGAGTGTTTTGTTTTGTTTTTTAAATTATATTCAGATACTTGACCCCATACTTGCAAAGCCCACCAAGCACCCAGAAACTCCTGTTATGTCTGTGGGCACGTCTGTTTTTTTGTCCTTGGTACAGAGTATCCAATTGTAATCTTACAGGAAACAAGTTAGGGCTAGAGTTGCTAGGTCTCAGTTGGGAAATACCTGGAGATTTTGGGTGGTGCTTCAGGAGGGCGGAGTTGGGGGAGGGACTTCAATGGGGCAGCCATTTTCTCCAGGTGAACTGATCTCTGTCACCTAGAGATCAGTGGTACTCCCAGGAGAGCTCAGCCACTAGCTGGAGGCTGGCAACTCTTAATTAGGGCCCATAAGGAACCCAGCGGTGAAATCCTGTCTACACAATGCTATAATGAGTCTTTTGAGTTCCCTGACTGGATGATCACCCAGTTATGAACCTCAGCAATTTGTCCTATAGAGTAACTGTTGAGGTTTGGGCCTAGGTTTGTCATCTATCAACAGACAAGAATGATAAAGCTCAGGGAGGATTTACTTCCCTTTCCCTATGCTATATGAGATAGCTCATGGTGTGTGTGGAGAACTGGGTTAGGGAGATGCCTGTCTCATGAAACACATCCCCCAAACCTAACTTTGCCTCCATTTAGGTTGCTATAAGTAATTAGGGGCTTGATCAGGCCAGTTTCTCCTGCCACTGATGCTCAGCTATGGGTCTTAGATTGTAATGATGAATGCTCATCATTCACTGGGACATTTAGGATTTTTCTTTAATTTATAAACAAACTAGGAATAAGGCCTGTTGTGGAAAGGAATACAATGAGCTGTAGAAAGAGGCTATGGACAGGTGCCCCAGTCTTGGCACTTAGCATCCATTTGCTGTGGCGACCTCAGCAGGGTATAATGACACAGAGGCCACCATTTTCTCCAGGGGAAGTGATCTCTGCCACCTGAAGAGCAGTTGTAATTCTGAGTGATTTCCAGTCCTCACCTGAAGATTGGCAACAATGATTCCCCAGGAGGAAATAGCTGGTTTGTACCTGTCTGAGGTCCCACCCCTCCTCAAACCCCACCTTCTTCAGGCTCCACCCCTTTGGAGGGTGGACTATATGGCATTCTGTTCAGCTGAGGCCTCTCTGCTCCCCAAACCCTGGCTTCCATAGAAGCCACCACAGAATCTCCAGGAATTTCCCAACTTGGAGCTGGCAACCCTAAGCAGAACTGGCCCCAATGAGTTCCCCACAAAGACCAAAGTAGGCCTGGAAAGGGTCTCCTCTCCCCACCTTTTTACTGACAGGACCAAGCTTGGTTGCCTTGCAACAGCCCCTGAGGGGAAAGTGAGCCACACAGCAGGAGAAGAAAATAATTTGATGGCTGCTGGCCCACCTCAGTAGCCATCCATCCATGGATGAGCCAAGCAACAGTATAAGCATATTTGTTAGGAGAGACAGCTGTTTTGGCAGTTTATTCAGTCAGGGAATAGTGGCCAGGCTGTCAGTGGGTGGGAGAGAGGAGCAGACCCAGCACCCAGCCAGTGGCACACAAGGAATCTTGGGTGATGGGCCAATGGCTGATGGAGCACACATCAGAGCCAGTGGGACAGCTGGAAAGTGCCAATACACTATCAGATATGCAGAACAACTGAGTGATGATTATAGGAAAAGTGAAAACTGTCAGGATGAGGGTGAAATGGAAGGTAGCATGCATTTTACCTTGTGAGGTCAAGAGGTGAATGTTGTCATTCCCCAGCCAGAATTCAGTGAGTTGGCTTCCAAATCCTCTCTTGTAAGAGTTCCAGTCCCGGTAAAAATCCACAGAGCCATCGGTCCGTCTCTGGAAGACCTGCAAAGAAAAAAGAGGACTTCTCTGTTTGATCTTCTCCTAACCATGTCATATAACAGTAGGTAAGAGAAATGTTGTTAGCCCAAGCCCCCATTTGCCACGTAAAGATGATACCCAGGCCAGGTTAAGGCCAAAGCTGGCATAGGATAAATGTAGGCCTCTCTTTGTGCAGTGCCAACTAGCCCAGCCATGTGCTCAGGACCATCTCTCTCACGCGATCAGATATCACTTCAGCTATAGCCTCAAGCAGACATGTATTGGCCATCAGAAAAGACAATGTATCTGCATTGCATCTCTGGACTTTGTAAGTCAATATTGGGACCACCTTGGCCACAGCCTATTGTCATTATTGTTTTCTTGAAAGCCCAGCCGTTAACGGGACCAAGACCCTGCTACTTCCCAACACTTTAATAACAAAAGTTTCCCTTCCCCAAGCATGAACTTCTTTTGTCTAAAACCCCTCTAGAGCCATTATTGGCCATCCTGGCCCATCACGGACCATTTCCCCTTTGTGCCTGTTGCCCTGAAGGCATAATTTTCCTATATCAGGACTCCAAACTTGGCCATCTTTGGTTCAGTCTCTTGGGATGTGTACTGGCTGAATCCCCCATTTCTTTTGGGCCTCCTCAGATGTGCTTGCTGGCCAAGCAGTCTGCTTCTTTTCACTGTGGACTCCTCTCTTCAGAAAGGTAGCTATGACGGCTTCCGTTCTGGGATTCATGGCGTCCTGACGTGCTCTGGCTTGCTCGTAGAGCTCCCAGAGCAAACGGAGGGTCTTGACGACAGGGTGGGCTTCCAATAGCCCACCGCAGATCCCCCCAGGCAGGGGGGTGACTGGCAGAGAGCCTGGCCCGAGAGAGGAGTTGAGATCGGCTGATAGCGGGGCTTTAAAGAGCGCCGCGACCAGCCTTGATCCCCTCCCCCAGAGAAGGCACTTCGGAAAATCTCTACAAGACCCCACCGAGTTGGATTCTCAACATAAGAACGCATGACCCAGACCTCCAAGACATTCTACAGAAACTGATATCAAGGAAACACTGCTATAACAAGACACTGACTTTGAAGGTAACTTTTTAAAATTGCTCACCGGAGACGCGTTTCGGCTGAAAATAAACAACATCCGATGAAGCGCATGATCGTGCACTATCTGTTGTACTAACATTGGAGCGGAAAAAGTGCAGTTAAACAGCTAAAAAAGGCCAAAAAGCCGAATTGTTGATCATTCCTGCGGTTAAATTATTGACTTTAAAATAGAAACTAACAGTAACTCCGTGAGAATTGCAGTGGAAAAGTACTGGAGCTGCTACAGCAGAAATCGGCAAAACAGGAAGTGACTTCCAGAACAGACAAGTAATCATCCTAGAGAAGACCAAGGAGGCCGGAAGAAGGGAAGAAATCAGGAACAAGGGGGACCATTAAGATTGCCGGACAGGAAGTGAGTACCCGGAAGAACCATTTACCATAGAGAAATTGCGCCCGCCATTTTGGGAAGGTCAGAAAAATTTTCTTTGATTTTAAACGAAAGACTTAATATAAAAAAGTGAAACCAGTGCGATTTAGGTGGGCACAAGAAGGACTTTGATTTAGAGTGTGTTGGAGGGAAGATTGTGAACAACGGCTTACGACCTGCGGCAACGACAGAGGGCAAATACCTGGTCCTCCCCGAAAATGGCTGGAAAAGAGGAAAAAAAAGCTACAGGGCATGATGGAAGCTATGGAAAAACGAGTGATGGACGCGATTCTGAAGCTTGAAAAGACCGTTATATCAGAGGTAACAGAGCTGAAAAAAGAAATGTCTGGAATTACAAAAGAGATACAGACGCTGACCAAAAGAGCAGATGAGATGGATGTAAGGGTGAAGGGAGTAGCATCTAATATAGCTGAGGTCACTTTAGAAACAGATAAAGTGAATGTGATGGTCCAATACAATGCAATGATTAATCATATGAGATTCAGGGGGATCCCTGAAGATAAGAATGAGGACATCCATTCAGTCATGGTAGATGCTGTTGCAGATTTTTTGAAAATGGAAGAGGAGAGAGTGGCGGCACAGATTGATGTGGTATACAGAGTCAATTCTGCGATTGCGCAAAGGAAAAAATTACCTAGAGATGTAATTGTCCAGTTTATATCTAAGAAGTTGAAGGAGGATTTGTTTAAGCAACAATTTCAGGACGACTTCACAATTGGCAACAAGAAAATCATGGTCCTAAAGGAACTACCCAGAGCGATGCTTCAGGACAGACGACTTTTTAAAGACCTGATTGACAAGCTGAAATCAGAGGGCATAAGATATAGATGGGAAATTCCTAAAGGTGTCAGTTTTTCATTCAAACAGAAGAGAGTCACCATCAAGTCAGTTGACCAAATGACCAGATTCATCAATGATAATTTTATAGACTCTGATAAATAATTACAGAATCAACATGGAGAGTCAAATAATTTCATGGAATGTTAATGGACTGAACTCACCCCAAAAAAGGAAAAATGTCAGACTCTGGTTGGAAAAACAGAAATGCGATATTGTTTGCTTGCAAGAAACACATATTAAAAAATCAGATGCCAAATTTTTGATTCAAAAAAGATTAGGAGAGGAATTTTATTCACTCTCCTCTCAAAAGAAAAAAGGAGTAGTTACATATATTAAAAAGAGTTGGAACCAAAAGAAATTTTCAAAGACAATGAAGGGAAATTTTTGGCGGTAGAAGTTGTGCTGCAGAATAAAAAGACATTAATTGTTAATCTCTATGCTCCCAATGGGGCAAAAGAAAACTTTTTCAGAATTTGTGGGAACAACTACGACAGTTGACCTATGAGCAAATGATTTTAATGGGCGACTTTAATGGTACTGTTGACAATGTTGTTGATAGAAAATCAAAAAAAGGAATTGAGGCCATGGGCAAACTTCCTAAAGTCTTTTTCCAATTGATTAAACATGAACATTTGGCAGACGTTTGGAGAACTAAACATCCCAGAGACAGTGAGTACTCTTTTTATTCATCAAGACACGAGTCTTTTTCCAGGATAGATATGATGTGGATGACAGAGAACCTAATCTTGCAAACACGCAAAATTGAGATACTACCTAGGACTCTTTCTGACCACAGTCCGATAAAATGGTCAACGTATGTTAAGAGAAAAAAATTTCGATGGCGACTCAATGAAGATTTGCTGGACAAGCAAAATATTGTGGATAAAATTAGGACAGAAACCCAAACATACTTTCAACTGAACTTAAATAAAAGTGTACAGACGCAGACGGTATGGGAAGCCTACAAGGCTGTGATGAGAGGACATCTGATTGCAATTAATAATAATGAAAGGAAACAACAAATGAAAATAGACAAAGAAATTATGGAAAATATTCGGAAAAAAGAAACAGAACTTAAGAAAAGGCCTGGTAAAAAGAAGATTTTGAGAGAATTGAGGATCCTAAGGGAGCAATATGCGGCAAGGTTGAACAAAGAAGTATTTTGGAACTTGAAAAAATTGCAACAGAAATCCTTTGAAGGTGCAAATAAACCTGGCAAATATTTAGCATGGCAATTAAAGAAAAGAAGAGAGAATAAAACAATCACTTGTTTGAAAGATGGAAATAAAGAGATTTTGGACCCAGGAGGAATTAAAAGGGAATTTTTCAAATACTATGCGACTCTCTTTCAATCGAAACAAGCAGATCCTCAAAAAATGTTGGATTACCTATCCAAAGTTAATTTGATACAACCAAATCCAGAAATGAAAACACTCCTAAATGCTGAAATAACTAAGGACGAAATTAGTAAAGCAATAGCCGAGGCAAAAATCTCCAAAGTCCCAGGCCCGGATGGCTTTTCAGCTAAATTTTATAAAAAATTTCATGAAGATTTGGTTCCGGTGCTGGAGATTCTTTTAAATGAAATTAGAAAGACAGGAAAGATCCCTGACTCCTGGAATGAAGCTGCAATCACCTTAATTCCTAAAGAAATGCAAGATTTAACAAATGTTAAAAACTATCGGCCCATTTCATTATTGAACAACGATTATAAAATATTTGCAAAAATATTGGCAGAGCGCCTTAAAAAGTTTTGAAAGATACTATTGTGGAAGATCAAGCTGGTTTTTTACCAAATAGACAAATTAAAGACAATATGAGGGTTGTATTGGACGCAATTGAGTATTATGACAAACATCCTGAAAAAGAAGTCGCTTTTTTATTTTTGGACGCAGAGAAGGCCTTTGATAATTTAAATTGGGAATTTATGTTTAAAGTGCTTGAGAAATCTATGATGGGCGTAGAATTTACAAGAATGATCCAATCGATATATAAAGAACAAAAAGCTTCGGTGATTGTTAATGCAGAATCAACAGATATGTTCCGGGTAAGAAAAGGTACTAGACAAGGTTGTCCCCTGTCACCATTGTTATTTATCTGGATTTTGGAGATTTTGCTACAAGCGGTCAGAGATGATGTTAATATAAAAGGGTTGAATATTGGAGGTTTTTCATTTAAATTAAGAGCATTTGCGGATGATATTATGTTTATTGTTGAAGATCCTGTTAATAATATGCCTAAGGTATTTGAAAAAGTAAGAGAGTTTGGTGATCTTGCAGGGTTTTATGTCAACAAAAATAAATCTAAGATACTGTGTAAAAATATGATTGGTACAAAGCAACAAATGTTACAAAATGTGACAGAATGTGAAGTGGTTAAAAGGGTTAAGTATCTGGGAGTTGAAATTACAATGAAAAATATAGATTTGTTCAAGAATAATTATGAAAAATTGTGGGGTTCGATAAAGAGTGATTTAGAAAAATGGGAAAAACTAAGGTTATCTCTTCTTGGAAAAATTGCCGTTATTAAAATGAATGTACTGCCCAGGTTAATGTTTTTGTTTCAGACAATACCAATTGTGAAAGATGGAAAAGTGTTGGTAAAATGGCAAAGAGAAATCTTTAAGTTTATCTGGGCAGGGAAGAAGCCAAGAATTAAAATGAAGATAATGTATGATACTAAGGACAGAGGTGGCTTCCAAGTCCCGAATTTGCGTTTGTATCATGAAGCAGTATGTATGTCTTGGTTATCTGAATGGGTAAATTTGGAAAATAGAAAACTTTTAGCTCTTGAGGGGCACGATTGCAGATTTGGCTGGCATGCCTATCTTTGGTATGGGAAAAACAAAGCTGACTCTATGTTTAAGCATCATTATGTAAGGAGGACATTGTTTGATGCATGGACCAGGTATAAGGATACAATATCGGATGAAAGGCCTCTGTGGATTGTTCCAGCTGCAGTTATACATTTGTTTTCAGAATATAGAGGCAATGATTGGTTGAAGTATCAGGAATTGTTGCAAAGAGAAGGGAAAAAATATGTTTTAAAACCAAATAATGAATTAGAATTTGAGTATGGTTGGCTACAATATTGTCAAATAAGGGACATTTATAAAAAAGATTGTAAAGAGTTTGGTTTTAGGGCTATGAATGATGATTTTGAGAATATATGGTTGAAAAAAGAACGGAAAATGATATCAAAAATGTATAAAACTTTGTTGACTGTATATACTTTGGATGAAACCGTTAAAGAACAAATGATAAAGTGGGCCATAAATATGAACAAAGAAATTTCTATGGAATCATGGGAATTTTTGTGGAAAAGATCTTTTAAAATGTCCACTTGTATTAACGTAAAAGAAAATTGCTATAAGATGATGTATAGATGGTATATGACACCAAAAAAGATTGCTAATATTAGCATGGATAAGAACTTGAGTAATAAATGTTGGAAATGTAAAAAAGTAGAGGGTTCTTTTTACCATATGTGGTGGTCATGTGATAAAGCGAAAGCATACTGGTCTAGTATACATTGTGTGATGCAGAAAATATTGAAAACCCCAATTGAGAGAAAGCCTGAACTTTTTCTCCTCGGTTTGACAATGGAAAAAATTCCACAAGAGAAAAGGACACTGTTATGGTACATGATTACGTCGGCGAGAATGGCCTTTGCTCAGCATTGGAAAATGGAGAAGGTACCAGATATACATGACTGGTTGAGAAAATTGTTATTTTTAGCAGAAATGGACAAAATGACAAAGAAATTAAATGGACAAATTGCAGAACAGTACTTAAAAGACTGGGAAGGATTGAAATTGTATCTAGAAACTGAATATAGAATGAAGGGGAGAATATATAATTTGGATACGTACGGATATTGAATGAGAAGTGAAATGAATTTTGAACTGTATGTACTGTTATACATAATATGCTGAAATTGTAGAGGTTATATATAATTTAAATGTGTTACCTGGTTTGTCGAGGTATTTAAGTCTAAACTTGATTGCCTTATAATTTTTTCTGTTTGTTATTAGCAGTGTTGGAAGCCTATTAGGGGGGTGGGGGGATTGGGATCTTACTTTTTTGGAAACTGTATTGGTAACGTGATTGGAAATGTTGAATATATCCCAATAAAAATTTTGTTTCAAGAAAAAAA
>JAPDNY010000681.1:0-27643 GCA_029375565.1 Gekko gecko
AAAATAAGCATCCTGACCCCAAAGTGGTGATCAGCATTTCCCTGGGCATGTAAGAAAGGGCTGCAAGAACTAAGCTCATTGTAACTCTCCAAAATTGCTTCTGAAGCACCTCCTGGCCCAAGGAAGTGGAGGGAAGCCAGGGTGGGCTCTTTGCTTTGGGAAAAAGAGATGTGTTCACTCTGAGAAAATGGCCGCTTTGGAAGGTGGACTCTATGGTAATATACCCCACTGAAATCCCTCCCTTCCCCAAACCCCACCCTCCCCAGGCTCTACCTCCAAAATAATCGGGTAGAAGAAGAGGAGCAGAGATTGGATTTATCCCCCACCCTTCACTCAGAGTCTCAGAGTGGCTTACAATCTCCTTTCCCTTCTTCTCACAACAAGAGACACCCTGTGAGGCAGGTGGGGCTGAGAGAGCTCTGAGAGAACTGCTCCTGAGAGAACAGCTCTGAGAGAACTTGTGACTGACCCAAGGTCACACCAGCAGCTGCATGTGGAGGAGTGGGGAATCAAACCTGGTTGTCCCAGATTAGAATCCACGCTCCTAACTCCTACACCAAACTGGTATTTCCGAAATGGAGCTGGCAACCCTAGTTGGAAAGCTGGAAAACCACTGGTCACTGCTGCGGTGCCCCCGGGTGCCATATTGTGGATGGCTGTTGTAGGCAATAGCCTCACCCCTGGCCATCCGCAGGAGCCGTAGCAACCCGAGCTGCAGTGTGAGGAGAGCCAAGTAACGAATAAATATACACTGCAAGAAACGTTTGTAAATTAATGTGTTCTGTTTATAATGATCATTCTATAAAGTGCATGATGTGCTGTTGTCACATCCTAGTCAGGTATATATATTCAGTACATTCAATGTAACATATCATACAGTACATTCAAGTAAACAACTACCCGTCAATTTTGCATCAGTATTTAAAAAGTCAGGCCCCAACGGGAGCACTCAGTCCATGAATTTTAGATGCACAATGTGTCTTTTGTAGAACCGGCGATAAGCATCAGCACAACTATAAATGAAAGCTTTCCCCTTTCTGGAAGACTTCATGCAAGTAGAAGCGGGCGTGTAATTCTGGAAACTCCCGTTGGGGTTTGACTTTTAAAATACTGGTGCAAAATTGACAGGTAGTTGTTTAATTGAACGTACTGTATGATACTCCTGCCAACCTAGCAGTTCGAAAGCGAGAAATTGCAAGTAGATGAATAGGTACCACTTCAGTGGGAAGGTAACAGTGTTCCGTGCGCCTTGGTGTTTAGTCATACCGGCCACATGACCACGGAAACGTCTTCGGACAGCGCTGGCTCTTTGGCTTTGAAACGGAGATGAGCACCGCAACCCTGGAGTCGGATTTGACTGGCTTTCGAGCAAGGGAACCTTTACCTTTACCTTTACTGTATGATATGTTATATTGAATGTACTGAATATATATACCTGACTAGGATGTGACAACAGTATATCATGCACTTTATAGAATGATCACTATAAACAGAACACATTAATTTACAAAAGTTTCTTCCAGTGTATATTTATTTGTTACTTGACCATCCACAGGAGCTGCCAAAAGTCATCCAGACATGCCGGCGTGCATGCACATGAATGGCGCAGTGCAGCGCCCGATTCTCACAGGTTCCCGACGCACTTCGGCGGAGATGTTCCTCTTCGCCTCCCTTCCGCCAGTCGTATATTTATTCGACTGTGCCTCTCTCGACAAAAGAAAAAGAACGGGATGGAACAAGGCAGCCGAGCAATTGTACATGTGTAAAAACTCAGCTGGAAAATACCCGCCGCCGTCCCTCGTCTCCTTCTCCAGACTGCTCACGCGGCCTAAGGGGGACTCATTCCTGGCTCATTAGGAGGCATGCAAAGAATGGAAGATAACAGGAGGAGAATTCCCCCCCCCCCATGTCCCCGAGTGGGAGGGAGGTGGGGACGGGGAAATGAGAGAAGCTCAAATAAGGAGATCTGGAGAGAGAGAGAGAGAGGGAGAGGGAGAGGGAGAGAGAGAGTTGGAAACCGGGGTGTGGGAGGGCAGCAATCCTCCTGGCAGGGCTTAGAGATGGCATCAATCACTGCCGAAACAGAGACCTGTCTGCTGAGGGGAGGGGGGGAGAAGAAAGTGTGTCCAATATGGTCTGGAGGAAGGGAAGACTGTCCATGCCTCATGGAGTCTGCTGGATTTTGCATCCATCAGGATTTGCAAGACTTTGCTGTCTGCACTCGCTGCTCCAAGCGAGGGTATTTCCTGGAGTCAGCCCTGGCAATCCTAAGGCGACGTTACTTCCAGGTGATGCTCTAGGAATCTCCCCTAATCTCTATGGGAAAGACCATGGAGACTAGTGGAAATTCCTAGAGCTCCACTGTGAAGCTCATCCCCCCCCTTACTCCTCAGTTTCTCAAGGGTGGGAGATTGAGGCTGGAAGTGGGGAATCTCCTGCTGGCCCAGGGGCAGCTGGGAAGTCTACTGCAGACTGAAATGGTAGATTTTGCTGCCTCATATTAATGCATGTGTAGATGAGGTGTGAGTCAGGCTCTGGGGAGTTGTGGGTATGAGCCATGAGGAGTAGCTGGGACAAGGGCCTAAGTGTACAACTCCCTTGCTCTGTTGACCTGTATCTTTTCCCCTTACCCTTGTTTGGCAATGAAGCCCTAATGCATTTCAGTTGCAGCTGCCCAAATTTCTTAACAGACAGGAAGAGAGTGAAGGAATTACCCTGTTCATGGACAATAATCAGCCGGGTCAAGAAGGAGTGCTCATCACAGCCAGACAAGAAACAACAACAACAACGTTTAAAAGGATAGACGCAATGGGAAGTGACCATGGATGATGATAGATTTCCTCCAGCAACATTGCTCTTGATTGATAAAGCGCCTGTTACCGAAAAGACATATAAAAGTACATTAAGAAATATATTCCAAATGCACAATAAAGTGCCATAAAATAAAGCCACTCAGGCAACAACACAATCATACAAAATACCAGGACAGCATCTCCTAAATTGCTAGATGGAGAAAGACGTAAGTTAGAAGTCCCCAAAGGCTTGGGTATTTATTTACTTTATTTATATCGCACCCTTCTCCTCCATGGAGTACCAAAACAGCCTTCATCATTCCCCTCTCCTCCATTTTATCCTCACAACAGCCCTTCATTCCGACTTTAAAACGTAAGAACATAAGAGAAGTCAGTGATGGATCAGGCCAGTGGCCCATCCAGTCCAACACTCTGTCACACAGTGGCCAAAAATACCAGGTGCCGTCCAGGAGGTCCACCAGTGGGGCCAGGACACTAGACGCCCTCCCACTGTTGCCCCCCCAGGCACCAAGAATACAGAGCATCACTTGCCCCGGACTTAGAGTTCTTGCTTATAAAAGTAAAGGTTCCCTTGCTCGAAAGCCAGTCAAATCCGACTCTAGGGTTGTGGTGCTCATCTCCGTTTCAAAGCCGAAGAGCCAGTGCTGTCGGAAGACGTTTCCATGGTCATGTGGCTGGCATGACTAAACACCAAGGCGCACAGAATGCAGTTACCTTCCCACCGAAGTGGCACCTATTTATCTATTTGCAATTTCTTGCTTTCGAACTGCTAGGTTGGCAGGAGCTGGAACTAGAGATGGGAGCTCACTCCGTCATGCGGCACACTCGGGTCTCGAACGGCTGAACTACTGATCTTCCACAGTCTGCAGTTCAGCGTCTTAACCACTTGAGCCACCGCAGCTCTTGCCTATACGTTGTGGCTAATAGCCACTGATGGACCTCTGCTCCATATGTTTATCTAATTCCCTCTTGAAACTGTCCATGCTTGTAGCTGCCACCACCTCCTGTGGCAGTGAATTCCATGTATTAATTACTCTTTGGGTGAAGAAGTACTTCCTTTTATCCATTCTAACCCAACTGCTCAGCAATTTCATTGAGTGCCCACGAGTTCTTGTATTGTGAGAAAGGGAGAAAAGTACTTCTTTCTCGACTTGCTCTGTCCCATGCATAATCTTGTAAACCTCAATCATGTCACCCCTCAGCCGTCGTTTCTCCAAGCCAAAGAGCCCCAAGCGCTTTAACCTTTCTTCATAGGGCAAGTGTTCCAACCCTTTTATCATTCTAGTTGCCCTTTTCTGCACTTTTTCCAAAGCTATAATATCCTTTTTGAGGTGTGGTGACCAGAACTGTACACAGTACTCCAAATGAGGTCGCACCATCGATTTATACAGGGGCATTATCATACTGGCTGATATGTTTTCATATCCCTTCCTAAAAACCCCCAGCATAGTGTTGGCCTTTTTTATTGCAGTTGCACATTGTCTCGACATTTTCATTGAGTTAACTACTACAATACCAAGATCTCTCTTGGTCAGTCTCTGCCAGCTCGGACACCATCAATGAGTATCTGACAGAGGGATCTTTGACTCTTGAAAGCTTACATCCTACAAATCTTGCTAGTCTTACAAGATCGTGTACACAACATCCTCAGAAGACTTGAAAGCGCTATACAAATTCCAACATGTTGCCTACCACTTGTTTCCACCAAGAAAGGTCACTTACATCAACAGAAGAAGGATGGTAATTTCCACTGGATCTCTTCCCACCACAGACTCCCAATTTGCCCCCTTGCTGTTTGTGAGGTTCTGTTGACAAAAGGAACACAATTTGGGGTGTGGAAAAGATCAAGAGTTCAGTAGCACGTTAAAGACTGTGGTAGGGAATGAGCTTTCATGAGTGACTGCTCCCTTCATAAGAACATAAGAGAAGCCAATGTTGAATCAGGCCAATGGCCCATCTAGTCCAACACTCTGTCACACAGCGGCCAAAATATACCAGGTGCCATCAGGAGGTCCAGCAGTGGGGCCAGGACACTAGAAGCCCTCCCACTGCTGCTCCCCCCCAGCACCAAGAATAGAGTGCATCACCTGCCCCAGACTGAGAGTTCCTATCTATAAGGTAAAGGTTCCCTTGCTTGAAAGCCAGTCGAATCCGACTCTAGGGTTGCGGTGCTCATCTCCGTTTCAAAGCCGAAGAGCCAGCGCTGTCCGAAGACGTTTCTGTGGTCATGTGGCCGGCATGACTAAACACCAAGGCGCACGGAACGCTGTTACCTTCCCACCAAAGTGGTACCTATTTATCTACTTGCAATTTCTTGCTTTCGAACTGCTAGGTTGGCAGGAGCTGGAACCAGAGACGGGAGCTCACTCCGTCTTGCGGCACCCGGGTCTTGAACTGCTGAACTACTGACCTTCCACAGCCTGCAGTTCAGCGTCTTAACCACTTGAGCCACCGCAGCTCTTGTTGCTAATAGCCACTGATGGACTTCTGCTCCGTATGTTTATCCAATTCCCTCTTGAAACTGTGCATGCTTGTAGCTGCCACCACCTTCTTCAAATACCTGACAGATACCTATCTGAAGAAGTGAGCGGTGACTCACAAAAACTCCTCCCCTGATACAAATGTGGTTAGTCTTTATGGTGCTCCTGGACTCTTGCTCTTTTCTACTGCGACAGACAGACAAACAAGGCTACCCATCTCGGTCTGTCTCCAAGACATAATGACAAATGGACTCCCATTCTAGCTGTATCTGAAGAAGTGAGCAGCGGCTCACGAATGCTCCTCCCCTGCCACAAATGTCGTTAGTCTTTAAGGTGCTACTGGACTCTTGTTCTTTTCTACTGCTACAGACAGACTAACACGGCCACCCACCTTAATTTGGGGGTTGTGAGGCTCAGCAGCCTGTAGGGGGCGAGCAGGAAAGTCCCACTGCACGTGCTCCACTCCAGGGCCATAGCCAGTGTTGTTGTTTTTTAACTTCGGGGGGCATTTAAATAAGTCGGGGGCCACTGCGTCAGGAGCAACAAGAGAGTAAAAGTTTTTAAAAAGTGCCAAGAGAGAGAAAGGGCTGGAGTAGGGAGCAGATGTGCCCTGTGGTGTGCCTCACCTGCAGCCAGCCCAGAGGTACACTGCTACCAGGCAGGACAGGGTGGCGGCTTGGCATGGCCCAGCCGTGGCATACAAGAAAAATAAAATAAACCGGTTGGATAGGAAGTCGAGGGGGCTGGGCAGTAAGTCGGGGGGCCTGGCCCCGAGATGCCCCTCTATAGCTACGGGCCTGCTCCAATCAGGTAGCAAATCTTGTGGGATGCAAACAATGAAGTCTCATCGTTATTATTCTTAATTTTTTTATCAATGAGTTTTTGCATCAGCGGTTCCATCAGGATAATTAACCCCCATCCACCCAGCTTTCCTCTCTTAAGTTGTGTTTGCTGGTCAAACAGACACAGAAGCTACCAGATGAGGCACTATGGGGGGGGGGGAATGAAGATTCCTGAAGTTAGCGTGTTCGGCCAGGTGTATCCCAGTGGGCATGATCGTCTAAAAGCAGCCAGGTGGAAAATGCAGAACTTTATTGCAGTTGGGGGTTCTTTGACAGAGTTTCCTTAAAAGAGACCAGAAACTAGACGGTCATTCAATGGGATGCCTTTATTAAATTTTATTTAATAAAAGTAATTTAATGGAAATTTTATTGTAATGTATTTAAAGTTTATTAAGCTGAGCTTTCGTTAAGTGCCTTTAATGATGACTTGACTGCATTTCCGACCAAATCATTTTATTCGCTGCTGGGCCGTGAGGAAGAGGGGGGAGAAGCAGGCGACACTTTTCGGGAGCTGCCAAGTTCTCTTTCTGCCAGATTCCTAGAATGGCTGCTCCACAGGTAGGGAGAGGAGGACAGCAAGGAGAACCGCAAGGTGGAGAAGAGCCATTGTGGAGTAGTGGTTAGAGTGCAGTAACAGGGCTCTGGAGACCCGAGTTCAAATCCCATTCAGTCACGAAGTTACCGGGGTGACCTTGGGCCAGTCTAAGCCTGCCATTCATATGGGCACTTCTCCATCATTGCTCTACTGGCCACCAGTGGAAGATGGTGGGAAGTGGGGAGGGGAGGTCAGCAGTGTCCCAGTGCACAGGTCACTTCCTGTGTGCCCAGAAATGAGGTCAGCAGGTTGCCAGGGGATGCTGGGGACTCTTTGGCATTTGGGCAAAACTCTGTGGTTCAACCAAGATGCTGCCAGTGAGGGCCACCACTGCTGGGAAGTCCTCCTGCCGGTTGCCAGGCCCCACTTGGCAGTCTTAGGCAAGCCACTCAGTCTCAGTCTAAACTACCAGAGAAAGCCAGTTTGGTGTGGTGGTCAGGAGTGCGGGCTCTAATCTGGGAGACCCGGGTTTGATTCCCCACTCCTCCACATGCAGCTGCTGGCGTGACCTTGGGTCAGTTACAAGTTCTTTCAGAGCTGTTCTCTCAAGAGCAGTCCTCAAAAGAGTTCTCTCGGCCCCACGTACCTCACAGGGTATCTGTTATGGGGAGGGGAAGGGAAAGGGGATTGTCAACCACTCTGAGACTCCTTTAAGTAGTGAAGGACAGGGTCAGAGTTTCCTCTAAGCTGAGTTAGTGTGAGCTAGCTCACAGTTTTTAAGCCTCCAGCTCACACATTTTTGTTTCAGCTCAGGAAGGAGGGCTCCAGAGAGCAAACGAATTTATGCAGTAGCCAAATCGCTTGCTCACAACTTTAATGCCAGTAGCTCACAAAGTAGAATTTTTGCACACAAGACTCCAGAGCTTAGAGGGAGCATTGGACAGGGTACAAATCCAATCTCCTCCTCCTTCTTCCTGTGTTGTTGTGAGGATAAAATGGGGGGCCATGTTTGCTCCTTGGAGGCAAAGCAGGATAAAGATATCTCGACCGGTGACGGCAGTGACCAGACCGACTTGGACTGGTCCTTTCTCCCCAGTGAGGAACCCAACCCAGCATATCACATGGCTCTCCCCATCTCTGTTTTATCCTCACACTACCAACTCTGTGAGGTAATACAGGCTGAAACAGAGTGACCGGTTCAAGGTCACCCAGCAAGCGTCCACAGCACAGTTAGGTTCTGGACCTGGGTTTTCCCCATCCTAGTCTGACCCTCTCACCGCTACACCACACTGCGTCTCGGTTCCCCATAACCTTGCAGCAGTAGACTTCTGAGCAGGGCTTTTTTTGTTCCCAGCAGGAACTCATTAGCATAATAGGCCACAACCAACAGCAGAAACTCATTAGCATATTAGGCCACACCCCTGCCAGAACAGCTCATTAGCATATTAGGCCACACCCCCATTTCACCAGAAGTGTGGTCACCCAGCCACATCCACCTTTTGCTTCTTATTCTGTTTGTCTTGTTTGTTGTCAAAACCCTGGGCTTTTTTTGGAGCAGGAACTCCTTTACATGTGAGGCCACACACCCCTAATGCAGCCAGTCCTAATGAGTTTCTGCTGCTGGGTGTGGCCTGTTATGCTAATGAGTTCCTGCTGGGCGTGGCCAACTCGGGAGCCAGCCGGAACTCCGTTCCTGTGCGTTCCTACCCAAAAATAGCCCTGCTTCTGAGGAACCAGTAGACACTGCATCTCCAGTCAGTGGAGAGCAGCCTCTACCATCAGCAGGGGAAGATGATGGGGAAGCGGAGGACCACATTTCCATCACCGCAACAAAGCCTTGGTCAGATGCCCATGTAGAAGTGTGGCGGGCCAGGACCCATTTGCACTCAAGTCTTCCCCTGCCCTCCCAGTGCCACCCAGTGTTCCCTCTGAGCTGAGTTAGTGTGAGCCAGCTCACCGTTTTTAGCCTCCGGCTCATGCATTCTTGTCCCGGCTCAGGAAGGAGGGTTCCAGAGCAAACTAATTTATGCAGCGGCCAAATCGCTCACTCCCAGCTTTAACGCCAGTAGCTCACAAAGTAGAATTTTTTGCTCACAAGACTCCACAGCTTAGAGGGGGCATGGGTGCCACCCTGCCAGCCCCTCACCTCTTGCTCCTGTGCTTCACCTGGTATCCTCACCACCAGCACCCCTCGCTCGGCAAAGAAGCATCCTGATACAATGAACCCAAAGGAAGAAGTCCAAGTCCTTTCCTGCCAAGGAAAGATCTCAGTGGGATATGACAGCCCAGAGTCCACCCACCAAAGTATCCCTTTTTCTCAGAATATCTATTCTCTCTTGCTCTGGATTGCAAGACTAGATCTAATGGGTGGAAATTACAAGGGAGTCGTTACCAGCTAGATATCAGGAGAAACTTCCTAACGGTAAGAGTGGTTGAGCAGTGGAACAGTCTGCCCCGGGAGGTGGTGAATGCTCCTTCCCTGGACATTTTCAAGAGACCATCTTTTGGGTATGTTGTAGGTATGTCGGGCTATCTTTTGGCTATGCACCTGCAGAGTGCAGGGGGTTGGACTAGATGACCTGCAAAGGGGTTGGACTAGGTGACCTTGGGTCAGGAAGAGAATTCTATGATTCTACGATTCTCCAGGGGAACTGGTTTGTGTCATCTGGAGGGCAGTTGTTATTCTGGGAGATCTCCAGGTTTCCCACATAAGGACTACATGTGGCAATTATGAGCTTAGAGCTATTTATGCCTATGAGAGACAAGATGCAGCCAAAAAAACTGAGTAAGAAGAGACATGGAATCTGCTCTGAGGAAGTTTGTTGAAACAGGTTAAATAAGCTGGTTAAATGTGGGCTGGATGGTGCAACCGTTGGATGGATTCACGGTTGGTTGAAAAATCGTACCCAACGAGTGCTCGTAAATGGTTCTGCGTGTACGTGGAAGGAAGTCTCGAGTGGAGTGCCGCAGGGCTCGGTTCTGGGCCCGGTGTTGTTCAGTGTTTTTATAAATGAACTGAAGGAAGACATAGAGGGGATGCTTATCAGATTTGCAGATGACACGAAACTGGGTGGGATTGCTAATTCTGAAGAAGACAGAGTCAGGATTCAAAATGATCTAGATAGGCTGGAACAGTGGGCTGAGACAAATAAAATGAATTTCAATAGAGATAAGTGCAAAGTCCTACACTTAGGTACAAAAAATCAAAGGCACAGATATAGAATGGGAGGGACTTGGCTTGACAGCAGCACATGTGAAAGGGATCTGGGTGTTCTGGTTGATCACAAGCTCAACATGAGCCTGCACAGCAATCTTAGGATGCATTAACAGAAGCATTGTGTCCAGATCATGGGAGGTGGTAGTCCCGCTCTACTCTGCTATGGTCAGGCCTCACCTAGAGTAATGTGTCCAGTTTTGGGCACCACATTTTAGGGAGGTTGTTGACAAGCTTGAGCGTATCCAGAAGAGGGCAACCAGGATGGTGAGAGGGTTTGAATCCAAGTCTTATGAGGAAAGGCTGAAAAAGTTGGGTATGTGTAGCCTGGGAAAGAGAAGACTTAGAGGGGACATGATTGCAGTCTTCAAGTATTTGAAGGGCTGTCATGTAAAAGATGGAGCAGATCTATTCTCTCTTGCTTCGGATTGCAAGACTAGATCGAATGGGTGGAAATTACTAGGGAGTCTTTACTGGCTAAATATCAGGAGAAGCTTCCTAACTGTAAGAGTGGTCAAACAGTGGAACAGACTGCCTCAGGAGGTGGTGGATGCTCCTTCGCTGGATGGTTTTAAGTGGAGGCTGGACGACCATCTTTTGAGTATGTTGTAAGGCTATCTTTTGTCTATGCTCCTGCAGAGTGCAAGGGGTTGGACTAGATGACCTGCAAGGTCACTTCCAACTCTAATGTTCTATGATTCTAGGTGTTTGAGCCAAGCCTGTCTGTGGAATTGTGACTTTTCATGCTGCTTGGATGTAGGAATAAGGACATTTTATTGGCTGTTGTATTTTATTTGCATTGGATGACACTTGAGGTGAAGAGGGCCAGGCGGTCTCCTGCGATGGAGAAGAGGATTATGTCATCGGATTCTTCTTACTGTGAAGGATATTCGTGTCCACGTGATTTCACAGAAATGTATTCATACTTATCAAACACTGGACAAATTGAATTGACTTTTCGTAATTAGATCATGGTTGTTATTGTTTTATTTTTCTTTCACCTATCGAAAGAGACAATGACCTCAAACTCCCACACACATGATGCCGGAGAAGCTGGCCATTTGTGATAGGGAAAGTCCTCTTTACTGCAACCTGGCTATGAACTGGATCCACTTGAATAAATGTAAGTTTTTACCTTTTGCAATATACTTCTTAGGAGATTTATTTACTGCACTCGTTATCACAGTTCTGTGGCTGGGCAAAACTCTGTTCTATTAACCAAATATCCCAATCTAAACATGGTCAGCGTGGGGCTGCAGAATCCCGAGGGGGTGGAAATTAGCCAAAGATTGGGCTGATTATTTCAAATCAACTGGTGAAAAATTCAGTTCCCCTCTCCACCTCCCTGATCCCTTCAGCTCCCTGAATACTAATGCAGGAAATTCTGACATTTCAAATATTGAAAATGACATTTGGAAACGAATGTGATTTCTTCTGAAAAATAGTCCTGATATTTCCAGCACAAATCCATCCGTCATTTCTCCTTTCCCATTCCCAGGGCTGAAACGCTTTCTGTCCCTGCCTGGCATCCTGCCCCGAATTCGACAAGAGAACCACAGCAAAGCTGACAGTGACCATCCAGGCATTTGGATAATTTAGTGCAGCTCGTAAGGTGATATGAGCGGAATTACGACCTAACTGGGGCATGAAGCCAGATCACAGGCAAATGCGCCCTGCAGAATTGCCACTATATAGCTGTATCTGTCAGAATCTCCTCCCCTCTTCCTTAATATTCAAATGCACTGAGGGCATTCGATCTAAGTTGCACTGACCTAGGGCAATGTTTGCAATGGATTCGACATTCGGCTTGTCTTGGTTAGGTGCAGGGCTTGAGAATCTATATGGTAACAATCCAGGGGTCCCAGGATCACATCATCTTTGAGAAACTTAGAATCATAGAACGTTAGAGTTGGAAGGGACCTTGCAGGTCATCTAGTCCAACCCCCTGCACTCTGCAGGAGCATAGCCGAAAGATAGCCCTACATACCTACATACCTACAACATACCCGAAAGATGGTCATCCAGCCTCTGCTTGAAATCATCTAGCGAAGGAGCATCCACCACCTCCCGAGGCAGGCTGTTCTACTGCTCAACCACTCTTACAGTTAGGAAGTTTCTCCTAATATCTAGCCGGTAACTTAGAAAAGTCACAAGTAGACTTGTGTGTGCATGTGCGTGTGTTTAAAGTGCTGTCAATTCGCAGCCAATTTATGGCAACCACAGCGAGGGGCTTTCAAGGCAAGAGAGAAGCAGAGGTGGTTGGCCATTGCCTACCTCTGCAGAGTCTTCCTTGGCGGTCTCCCATCCAAGTACCGACCCTGATTAGCTTCTGAGATCTGACGAGATTGGGCTGGATTGTGCCGCCTTCCCTCCCAAGTAGATGCATGCACTCTTTCGAAGGTGTGCTGTTGTGGAGATGTCAAGAGAGAGAGAGAGAGAGAGAGAGAGAGAGAGAGAGAGAGAGAGAGAGAGAGAGAGAGAGAGAGAGAGAGAGAGAGAGAAGCATGAAAAATAACTTCATACAGCCCAGGAAATGATATATGCCCATAACTATGTAAGAATAAGTTTCTTCTCAATGTCCTGGTGAGTGTTGCCGACCTCCACGTGGGGGTTGGAGGTCTCCTGGAATGACAACTGTCCTCCAGACTGCATAAATCACGTATTTATTTATTTATTTGAAACGTTTATGCCACTTCTCTGGGAGAAAATGGCCGCTTTGGAAGGCGGAGTGCGTGACATGCTACCCTACCAACGTCCTTCCCTTTGACTGGCCTCCACCCTCCCAGGCACCACCCTCAAATCTGCAGGTTTTTGCAAATCCATATTTGGCAACCCCAGTTCCTGCTTCTTTTGCCCCCTTTGTCCCTTGGGTGGGTTTGCAAACTTGAAACAACTGACCTGGCTTACACTATCAGCTCATCTCACTCAGCGTTGCCTACTGACTGGCAGGAGTTCTCAAGGCAGGGAAGGGTCCTTCCTAATACCTGCTGAGATCTTTCAACTGAAGACAGCGGGACTTGAACCTGGGACCACCTCCTACTTGCAGACCATGGCCTCTGCCCCAGAGCCACGGTTCTCGCCAGAAAGAGGAGAAGAAGAAGAGGAGGAGGAGAAGGAGGAGAAGGAGGAGGTTGGATTTATACCCCACCCTTCACTTGGAGTCTCAGAGCAGCATACAAACTCCTATCCCTTCCCCTCCCCACAACAGACACCCTGTGAGGTAGGTGGGGAGCTGAGAGAGTTCTTTCCAGAAGCGTCCTTGAGAGAACAGCTGTGACAGAATCATGGCTTGCCCAAGGTCATCCAGCAACTGTAAGTGGAGGAGTGGGGAATCAAACCCGGTTCTCCCAGATCAGAGTCTGCGCACTTAACCACTGCACCAACACTGCAAAACCCATCTTGCTCGGTTTTGTCTATTCAGATGGGCAGTGGGTCAGGAAGAGAAGCATCTTTCCCACCACCTGGTACCCGAAATCTTTTTAGTTAGAGATGCTGGGGACCAAAAATCAGGTGCTCTCATTTCTGAGCCATAGCCCTTCCTTGACCAGCGTCTTTGCTGTATTACTTTAGAATGTAGGTGGGGGGCCCATGAGTGTTGGTTGTTTCATTAAAAATCGTTCCCTGCATGTAGAAAATAAGCATACTGGGGGAAAGCCCAGGTTAAAATCCCTCTCCCTGATATCCCTGAGATTGAATTTTCTATGTGGAAGGATTCTCCCCTCCTATTAAGGGCTCACAAAAATAAGATTAGGAGAACTCAACTTGTTCCATCTGGAAACACAGCTTGCAGGCTTGTGCAGCCTCAGTTTTCCTGGGGTCCGTGCAGGGTAGCAGAGAGGGACTGAGATGTGAAAATGGCATTGGGGCCAGTCAAGAAGCTGATTTCCCCTGCAGTGCTATGGTCAACCTTGCAATGCCACCCTGGCCTCCTCCAGCGAACTAGTGGCAATGCAGGAAGAGGCGAGTGGTGAGCTGACATTGATCGCAATTGCTGCTGCAGGGTCTGAGCCACATGGCCCCTGAGGCTCTGGCAGATTTGCTGGGACTTGGCTCTGCTTGCTCCTGGCTACCAGTTGCCCCCTAGGACAGGGGTCTCACTGGGAAATATGGCCTGTTTGCCCTGGAAAGGAGAGGAGATTTGACCCATCTACCCCTTCCTTCCTTCCTTCCTTCCTTCCTTCCTTCCTTCCTTCCTTCCTTCCTTCCTTCCTTCCTTCCTTCCTTCCTTCCTTCCTTCCTTCCTTCCTTCCTACACCAGTTTGGTGTAGTGGTTAAGTGTGCAGACTCTAACCTGGGAGAACCGGGTTTGATTCCCCACTCCTCCACTTGCACCTGCTGGATGACCTTGGGTAAGCCGTAGTTCTGTCAGAGGTGTTCTTGAAAAAGAGCAGTTTCTGTCAGAGCTCTCTCAGCCCCCACCTACCTCACAGGGTGTCTGTTGTGGGGAGGGGAAGGGAAAGAAGTTTGTAAGCTGCTCTGAGACTCCTTGGGTAGTGAAGGGCGGGGTATAAATCCAGTCTCTTCTCTTCTCTTCTCTTCTCTTCTCTTCTCTTCTCTTCTCTTCTCTTCTCTTCTCTTCTCTTTCTCTTCTCTTCTCTTCTCTTCTCTTCTCTTCTCTTCTCTCTCTCTTCTCTCTTTCTTTCTTTGGAGCACTGCATTATAAAGGGGCAAACAATGTGTTTTCAAAGGACATGTTTTCTCCTTTAAAATGTTAGCAACAGAACGAAGGGGTGGGTTTCAAACAGAGGAAACCCAAGTGGTGGTTGAAGGGTTAATCTCCCTCTCCCTTCCCTTCGTCACCCTGAGGCAAATTGAGGCTGCATGAGTCTGAAAAGTGCTCTTCATTAAAGGAAACAAGGTAGATGATCTTGGTCTCATCTGTCAGAGTCCAGAGAACAAAGATTTAGTAAAAGCACTCTCTAGAGATGGAAAGTTGCTAAGAACCAGTGTGACATACTTGCCAGGACTGGCCGTAGCTTCTATTGAGCCATAAAGTGGACGTGAAGTCGTTTTGATCAATTGTTACATTCGATGCCTCTCTGCACTCCGGCAGGCCAGGGATGACATTCTTACATTCTCTTGACATCCACTTACCCTCAAGGAGAGAGAAATATTTCCTAATTGCTGTCGTCAACAGAGCTTAGCGATATCCCCCATGCACTTGTGTCTTGAGGCTGCCCTTCTATAGAAGGCACCTCCCGGGGCACCGTTTCTTGAGTGGGACCCTTCAGCCAAGATTCCCTTGTGGCTTCCTCACTCTGTTGATCAGGTTCCTTGGGGAAATCAGAGGAAGCAAAAGGCAAACAGCTGGATGGCGTCATTGAGGCCTCCAGTTGGCCAGCTGTAGGGGGAGGAGGAGGAGGAAGAAGAAGAAGAGGAGGAGGAGGAGATTGGATTTATACCCTGCCCTTCACTACCTGAAGGAGACTCAGAGTGGCTTACAACCCCTTTCCCCTTCCCCTCTCTATAACAGACTCCCTGTGAGGTAGGTGGGGCCGAGAGAGCTCTTTCAAGGACTGCTCTTGAGAGAACAGCTCTGAGAGAACTGTGATTGACCCAAGGTCACATCAGCAGCTGAATGTGGAGGAGCAGGGAATCAAACCCGGTTCTCCCAGATCATTAGAGTCTGTGCTTCTAATCACTACACCAAACTGGAAGGATTCAGCTCCCAGCAGCTCTAACAGGAAAAGTGTCTCCTTTGAAACGAACCTGACCTCCAAGCGCAGCAGAGTGAGGACTCCGCATCCCAAAGTGGAACAATGTAGACAGAATGGAGGGGCCATTTGGAGTTACGAGTATATTGTAAAAATTGGCTAACGAGAGGTCTCTTTCTGGCAGGAAGGGGTTCTAGGATATTGGGTAATGGAAGGATGTCGCTCCATCAAGCACAGACTGGGGCAGGCCCCTCTGTGTACTTGCTTACCATCTGCTCAACCTGCACATTGAAAGAAAATATATATGCTTTTACCTTTAAAAAGGCAATGCTGTGCTTCCTCACAAGGAAAGACAATGCAGGCCCAGAACGGGGGAATTGAGACATACCATGCAGGCATAAGCTCCTGCCAGCCTAGCAGTTCGAAAGCAAGAAATTGCAAGTAGATAAATAGGTACCACTTCGGTGGGAAGGTAACAGCGTTCCGTGCGCCTTGGTGTTTAGTCATGCCGGCCACATGACCACGGAAACGTCTTTGGACAGCGCTGGCTCTTCGGCTTGGAAACGGAGATGAGCACCGCAACCCTAGAGTCGGATCCGACTGGCTTTCGAGCAAGGGAACCTTTACCTTTACCTATGCAGGCAGAATCACATAGGGTTGCCAATCTCCAGGTGCAGCCTGCAGATCTCCCAGAATTGCAACCACCTTGAGGTCCCTCCCATCCCCTAACCAAGCTCTCCCCAAGATCTGCCTCCCAAATCTCCAGGGATTTCCCAGTCTAGAGTTGGCAAGTTGTGATTCCAGGAAATCTCCAGGATGCACCTGGAGGTTGGCAACCCTAGTGGACGGCCTCTACACCGGTGGCCCTCATCCTTAGCAGTAGCTGCCCAAGCCACGCCGGAGCCACCAATGCTGCAAGTGAGCAAACTGCCTGGCCTGGGGGAGCTGCCGTCGCTGTGGCCAGCAAGAAAGCCAGCTACCGGAACAACCCACAACCAGCCCCCTGCCCTCTTCCTTCCCCCCTCCTTTGGGGTGAGGCTAAGGGTGGGGCAGGTGGCGGAGCCCTTTCCGGAGTGAATTTTGCCTCCCGATCTGCCCCCCCCCCCGTTGGTCCAATTGATAAGGATGCAGAGGGGCGTGGCTTTTTCAATGCAGCATCCGCATCATTGAACACGTCCAGACTCCAGTGTGGTGTAGGGTTCTGAGGGTCAGGCTAGGATCTGGGAGACCCAAGGGTTTTTTTGTAGAAAAAGCCCAGCAGGAACTCATTAGCATAATAGGCCACACCCAACAGCAGAAACTCATTACCATATTAGGCCACACCCCCATGTTACCAGAAGTATGATCATCCAGCCACACCCACCTTTTGCTTCTTATTTTGGTAGCAGGAACTCCTTTGCATGTTAGGCCACGCACCCCTAATGTGGCCTATCCTAATGAGTTTCTGCTGCTGGGTGTGGCCTGTTATGCTAATGAGTTCCTGCTGGGCGTGGCCAACTCGGGAGCCAGCCAGAACTCCGTTCCTGTGTGTTCCTGCCCAAAAATAGCCCTGGGGAGACCCGAGTTTGAATCCTCATTCCGTCCCTCAGTGACCTGGCCCACTTCATGGGGGAGATGTGAGGATAAGTTGCTCCTGGGAGAAAAAGCAAGATAAAAGCGTAATAGACAGAGACTTCTGCCTCCTTCTCTATTGCTCCTTGAAACCTGATTTGTTTCTGAAAGAAATCCATTTGTATGAAGATTGGTACGGTTTTCACTGCTCTTGTAAGAGTTTTCAAGGTCTCTTGCTATCGAGTTTAAGGGATCTGATGTTTTTTAATGTGTGGAGGCTGTATTGTCCAGTGTTTGCGACTTTTACTGGGTTTTGTCGCTGTTGTTTTTACATTTTTGTTTTATATGGATCGTTTTGTTTATGTTGCAAGCTGCCCTGAGTCTGGCAAAGGGGAAAAGGCTGCTGATGACTGTTTGAAATGAAATGAACGGATGTTATTGTATTCTCTATTCGGCGTTCCTAGAAGCACTTCCGGTGTAACACTTAGGCAAGAGGCTGGGCTACTCAGAGTTGAAGCAAAGCTCCGGGAGCAGGCTATAACACTCTGGCAAAAAATTCATTACAAGCTGAAGGGTTTAACACCTTTCCTTTTAGCCGCGCACCCTTAGTCCCTTACCCTGCCTGGTCCACACAAATTCTTAATAAGTTAAATCAGATTGGCCTACTCCCAGAAGATCTCTTCAACGGAAGCCTATGCAGGGCAAGAACAGCTGCCGCACAGAGGCTTCATGACACCGAATTACAAAATGAAGAAGCTGCGCTACCCAAGGACTAAAAAGGTAAAGGTGAAGGTTCCCTTGCTCGAAGGCCAGTCGAATCCGACTCTAGGGTTGCGGTGCTCATCTCCGTTTCAAAGCCGAAGAGCCAGCGCTGTCCGAAGATGTTTCCGTGGTCATGTGGCCGGCATGACTAAACACCAAGGCGCACGGAACGCTGTTACCTTCCCACTGAAGTGGGACCTATTCATCTACTTGCAATTTCTTGCTTTCGAACTGCTAGGTTGGCAGGAGCTGGAACTAGAGACGGGAGCTCACTCCGTCTTGCGGCACCTGGGTCTTGAACTGCTGAACTACTGACCTTTCACAGCCTGCAGTTCAGCGTCTTAACCACTTGAGCCACCGCAGCTCCTACCCAAGGACTACAGAAATATAAAATCTTGGCCTAATTTTACTGCTGCCCCTTATTTAGTTAACATTACCTATGTGCCCTATAGAAGGGCCTTTTCCAGACTCCCTCCGCTGTACTGCAAGGTACATTCACTCGAGTTCCAAGGCATGAATGTATAGATGCCCATGCACGGCTCACATGGTGGAACCAGTTACTCATGCCCTCCTGTTCTGCAGATTCTGACAGGAGGAACGAGACCATCTTAGACTACCCCTTCTGTCTAGATTCAGCCCCCTGCAGTCTTATCTTAACCTTAGGCCAGAAGTCCTTCGTAAATTCCTCTCAGAAGATGTTCAGAGCTCAGTGACTTGTGCTGTGGCAAAATTTTGTTACTTAGCTATTTGGAAACGCAGACTTATTTTAGCTGGAAAAACTGTATGATTCTCTTATTAATATTATTATCAATATTATTTTATGTTGCTAGTTTTATTAATTTTCTCCTGTTAATGTTTTTGTACCATTCCCATGTTAATGTTTTTATTCTATTCCCAGGTTATTACTGTTTTACTCCTTCTTATATTAGAACTGTACTGTTTTACTGGCTCTTGCTTTAATAAATTAGATCGATAGTTATTGCATTTTGAGTCCCAGTGTGGTGCACGGTTGCAGTGTCAGACTAGAACCTTGGAGACACAGGTTTGAATCCCCACTCTGCCTGGAAGCTTTCTGAGTGACCTTGGTCCAGCCACACACTCTCAGCCGTAACCCACCTCAGGGTTGCTGTGAGGATAAAGTGGAGGAGGAGGAGGAGGAGAAGAAGGAGAAGAAGAGACTGGATTTATACCCCACTCTTCACTACCTGAAGGAGTCTCAGAGCAGCTTACAATCTCCTTTCCCTTCCCTTCTCCACAACAGACACTCTGTGAGGTAGGTGGGGCTGAGAGAGCTCTTTCGAGGACTGCTCATGAGAGAACAGCTCTGAAAAAACTTGTGACTGATGCAAAGTCACACCAGCAGCAGCATGTGGAGGAGTGGGAAATCAAACCCAGTTTTCCCAAATTAGAGTCTGTGCTCCTAACCACTACACCAAACTGGTGTAGAGTGTAGAGTGATTTAAACCAGAGGTGTCGAACTCACATGTTACATGGGCCAGATCTGACATAAATGTTACTTTGGCCCCGGTCACACGGGCCAGAAAACGCACGGGGGAGGCGTGGCAGTTTGCCCTGGAGCTAAATAAGGTGCGGTAGCCCGATCTCACAGGCCACCGGGTTGCCACACGCCAGCTCCGCACTGCGATCACACCGCGCTGCTGCAGCGCGGCAAAACAGCAGCACAGCAGACCACGCAAGTGCGAAGTGCGCATGTGCCGTTGGGGGGGGCGGGCCGCTGTCGGTAACTTGTGTGTGCGCATGCTCTGTCCAGCGTTGGTGCGCATCCCAGGGAAACTTACAACATCCGGAAACCCGGGGGACATGGGCGGGCGTCAGAAGCCGCGGGATACCAGCGCTCCCGCGATCAAACGCCAGCCTTTGCCCTGGGGTTTCCAGAAACTAGTAACTTGGACCTACAAGTTTTTTACCCCGCTTTTTCGGAGGGAAGCCGCGGGTTGGCCACGGGAGCCCTACGCCTCCCAGATGTGCTCGTATGAACGCTTACGGAAAGTCCGCAGGGCTCCCGTGACTTCAGCGGGGCAAATGCTCCGTGTGGACGGGGCCTTTGTTGGGTTAGGTCATGTGTGCCATAAAATGTAACACGAGGTATGGGAGATATGAACTTTATAAAGGACACAGGCAAACCCAATTAACGATATTGAAGAAGAAGAAGAGAAGAAGAGATTGGATTTATACCCCGCCCTTCACTGCCCAAAGGCATCTCAGAGCGCCTTACAAACTCCTTTCCCTTCCCCTCCCCACAACAGACACCCTGTGAGGTAGGTGGGGCTGAGAGAACTTCTGGCAGAAACTGCTCTTTTTCAAGGACAGCTGTGCCAGAGCTTGTGACTGACCCAAGGTCACATCAGCAGGTGCAAGTGGAGGAGTGGGGAATCAAAACCCGGTTCTCCCAGATTAGAGTCTGCGCACTTAACCACTACACCAAACTCAGAATACAAACATGCCTAAAACATGTTTTACTCAGAGTACAAACAACCCTAAAACATTAACACTCTTACAGTATTTCTTTGCAGTATCTCCCTGATGCCCGCCCTCCCATTTCCGGTGCCCATCACTCACTGGCCCTGAGACCGTATACAGGGACAGAATGCACAGCCTCTGGTCAGTTCCAGCCCACGGGCCGTATGTTTGACCCCCAGTTTTGAGCCATTTTGGGTCTCCATTGTGGAGAAAGGGGTATAGATGAAGTAAATAGATAAATACCAAGGAAGCTGTCTTGAATGTCCCTGTGAAAGGAAACCTGCCTGGTGCATATTTGGAGTAAATATAAACAAATGAACAAACAAGGATGTCAGATGGGAAGGTGCTTAACCCGTTGAATGTCTGTCTATGACAGCACAAGAATGTCATCAGGAAAACAGTACTAACCCAACGTGCGGTTCTCTTTGTCTAGCTAGTCTTCCAATCACCTCCCTCCTTGTGTCCCACCTCGGCCAAGGGCAGCATTTTCAGGGACCCTTATTCCACATTAAGTCTTTAAAAGGAAGGACATGCTTGGAAAAAAACACACACCTAGAAATATCAGCATGTGGCTTGAGAGCTCAAGAGTCTGATTTAGATTTGCATATCTCACTATGGTGCGGTGTCCGCTGGCACAACCATTGGCTGATAAGATTGACACTAGAGTAGCTTGGGATGAGGGCCAATTATAATCACTCCCTAGATATGGTGAGGGATCTTCAGTGTGCTTTATAAGCCATGCAAGATTTTGAAATGTCTGTCCAGCCTGAACAGGACAGGTGTTTAGCAACAGGGCCGGCTGTGGACAGGACACCAGGAGTGACACAAAATCTATCAGTGCAGGGGGCCAGCTGTCTTGACAGTTTTGTGACAATCTCACCAAAGAACGATTTTCTGTCCAATTCAGTCACGTCACCTGACTGTGACCCGTGTCCTCCATTCTGGAAACAGACTGATTGGTGAGCAGAATTTCCTGGTTGGGCCACATCTGATAGGGGCTTCAGAGCTTCAGAGACGGAATCTAAATGAGTTGCAATCACCGCTGAAAACTCCCAATGAAGCAGAGACCAGAAGAGGTCAAGGACTTTAAAGGCACCCGTCGAGGGTCAGTTCCGGAAGGTCATTCTATTAGCCTGTCGCCGCAGAAGCGGCAAAGAGCCCGAAAAACGAAGAGTGCGAGCTTATGGTGATTTATTCTGAAGTAAGTCCCACTATATTCAGTCGGGGTTACTCGCAGGTAAGTACGGACAGGATCGCGCTGTCAACAAACTTATTCTGGTGTCATCTTTTACGGACTCTCACATTTTCTGTGGTTCTGTGGAACTGGGCTCTCATTCACAAAATCTGATAACACGATGCGTCTTCAGACGTCACATGCTTCTGCTCGGTGGGGCAAGTATCCTTAAGATCAAACTCTGCAAGTGTAGACAGTAACCGTTTCTTCTTGTCTTGTCTTCCAAATCCTCAGGCTCAGGGAAAACAGCAAAAGTACAGAAGCAAGCACACAAGTGGCGCTGAAGGTTTTAAAAATTGTAGGGTTGCCAATTCTGGGTTGGAAAATTCCTTGAGATTTTGGGAGCAGACCCTGGGCTGGGAGGGGGTTTGCCAAGGGGAGGGACTTCAGTGGGGTATAAGGCCATACAGCCCCCTTCCAAAGCGGCCGTTTTCTCCCAGGAAACTGATCTCTGTAGTATGGGGATCCGTTGTGGTTTCAGGAGATCTCCAGGCAAGGGTTGCCAGCTCTGGGCTGGGAAATTCCTGGAGATTTGGGGGTGCAACCTGGGAGGGCAGATTTTTGGGAGGAGAATAGTAGAATACCATAGAGCCCATCCTTCCAAACAGTCATTTTCTGAAGAAGAAGAAGAAGAAGAAGAAGAAGAAGAAGAAGAAGAAGAAGAAGAAGAAGAAGAAGAAGAGGAGATTGGATTTATACCCCGCCCTCCACTACCCAGAGGAGTCTCAGAGTGGCTTACAACCTCCTTTCCCTTCCCCTCCCCACAACAGACATCCTGTGAGGTAGGTGGAACTGAGAGAGCTCTTTCGAGGACTGCTCTTGAGAGAACAGCTCAGAGAGAACTGTGACTGACCCAAGGTCACACCAGCAGCTGCATGTGGAGGTGTGAGGAATCAAACCCGGTTCTCCCAGATTAGAGTCCGTGCTCTTAACCACTACACCAAACCGGCTCTCTGTAAAGTAGTAAAGTCATATTTCCTTCTGTCCATCCTGAACTTACTGCCCATCAGTTTCACTGGATGCTCTTTGAGTTCTAGTATTTTGAAAAAGGGAGAAAAATTTCTCTTTGTCAACACTCTTCACCCCATGGCATAACTTTATAAACCTCTCTCACGTCCCCTTTTAGTTTTCTCTTATAAACTGAAAAGTCCCAGACTCTTCCGCCTTTCCTCCCAGGGAAGGTGGCCCCAACCCCCTCATCATCTTGGTTGCCCTCCTCTGTAGTTTTCCCAGCTCTGCAGTGTCTCCAGTTGAAAAGATCAGGTAGTGAGTGATATGAAAGACCTTGACTCAAAATTCTGGAGAACTTCTCCTAGTCTGGATCGATGCTCCTGCTAAGCTGTGGTGTCTTGGATTCTACTTGGTGAGCTCCTGGCATTAAAGTTGTGAGCGAGCGATTTGGCTGCTGCATAAATTAGTTTGCTCTGGAGCCATCCCTTCCCTGAGCCGAGATAAAAGTCTGTGAGCCGGAGGCTAAAAAACTGTGATCCAGCTCACACTAACTCAGCTTAGAGGGAACAATGGTCTGAATGTGTGTGTGTGTATATGTTATAGAAAATTGTGTGTGTGTGTGTGTATGTGAAATGCTGTCGAGTCATTTACGACTCATGGCAGCCCTATGAATTAGTAAAGGTAAAGGTTCCCTTGCTCGAAAGCCAGTCGAATCTGACTCTAGGGTTGCGGTGCTCATCTCCGTTTCAAAGCCGAAGAGCCAGCGCTGTCCGAAGATGTTTCTGTGGTCATGTGGCCGGCATGACTAAACACCAAGGCACACAGAACGCTGTTCCCTTCCCACCGAAGTGGTACCTATTTATCTACTTGCAATTTCTTGCTTTCGAACTGCTAGGTTGGCAGGAGCTGGAACTAGAGACAGGAGCTCACTCCGTCATGTGGCACCAGGGTCTTGAACTGCTGAACTACCGACCTTCCACAGCCTGCAGTTCAGCGTCTTAACCACTTGAGCCACTAAAGCTCCTACCCTATGAATTAGTGACCTCCAAAATATCCCCTCGATAACAGCCTTGCTCAGATCTTGCACATTGAGGGTTGTGGCTTCCGTGATGGAGTCAAGCTCCTGACGAAGATCAAAGCAGAAAGCGCCAAAGCAGAATTAGAGCTGAACTTCAAGAAGACAAAAAGTAACAACTGCTGGGGAATTACACAGCCTTAAGGCTGACGGTGAAGACACTGAAACCGTTCAAGGTTTTCTATGCCTTGGTCCCGTCAACGACCAAAAAGGGAGACTGCAACCAAGAAACCCAGAAGGAGCCTGGGAAGGGCAGGCAGACAGGCAAGCAGGAGCTAGGAAAGGTTCTTAGTGCCTCTAAGGAACTGGCTGCTTCCTGAATGACAGTTTGCAGCCCTGACCTTGGAAGCAATTCTAAGCAGGTCTACTCAGAAGTAAGCCCCGTGTTATCCAGTGGATCTTAGTCCCAGGTGGGTGTCCTAAGTATTGCAGCCATTTCCAGTAAAGGACAGCAGGTGATGGGAAAGACCCTTCTCTGCCCGAGAGTCTAGATCAGGGTTGGCCAAACTGTGGCTCCGGAGCCCCACGTGGCTCTTTCACTCACATTGTGGTTGAGTTCAGACTGGCACTTTGAAGCGGGAGGGAGTCGTGGCAAAAAACAACCCGGAACAATGTGTTCCGGATTTTCCTGGTCACACTGCGCAGACTGATGCGGGAACATACCAGGGAGGATGCGCAAGGGAGCGTTCACACTGTTGGCCCGCCCCTGGCGGAGGCGCGGCTGTAAGTGGCTTTTTGTAATGGAATCTGATGATACGCTGTTATGTGCCCATGCGCATAAGAGCATCCCTACTGGATCAGCTTGTTTTCACGTCCGGGAAGTGGGATAAACGTGATCTCCAGGGTTTGTTACCACTTTCACCAGGTATCTTTTAAACTCGGGAGGAAGCGTTACAAGATGGGCTGAGTGCGGCTGGGGGCGGCTGGGGAACACCAGACAGATGTGCCTGTGTGAACGGCCCCTTTAATCCGTTTGTGAAACGTTGCTGAAACGTGCCTATTTCGGGGCAAACTGCCCATCTGAACTCAGCTTGTGCGGCTCCCGGTGTGGCGGCTGGGAAGCGAAGGGGAGGCATGCCTCCCCGACCAGTCTTCCCTTCCCCATCCAGTGTTCCCCTCTGTGGGTAGGCTTGAGGTGGGTGGGGGGAGTAGAGAAAGAGAGCAACTTTTAAGTTTAAATGCATTCTCAAAGCCCTCCCCTCAAGCCTACGAATATCATTGGACAAATAAATATCATTAGCAATATCTTTTCCCTCCTTTTTGTTTTTATTTTTGGCAATCTCATTTAATGGTAATAAAAAAGCAAATTTGCTATATTTTGCCAATAAAAACACATGTGTAATATTTGTTCACATCTTGTGGCTCTTACATTTATTCTATGGTCCTTTCTGCACTAGACCTTAAATCCTGGTTCAACCCTGTCCCCGAACTTACATTCTACACGACACGCAAGTTCACCCCTGTAATTATCTCAGGGTATATTTTGTTTCCATGTTACATTGAGGTCACCCCCGGTTTCGCCCCGCACTTGTCCCGGGATAAACGGATGCTGTTATAACCAGGAATAAATGCAAGGTATTGTGTCTCAAGTTGAACTCTGATAAAACCAGGGATGAGATACAAGTGCGGAAAGAAGGAGGAGGGGGAGGAGGAGGAGCAGGAGCAGGAGATTGGATTTATTCCCCAGTGGTTAAGACACTGAACTGCAGACCGGCAGGTCGGTAGTTCAGCAGCTCAAGACCCGAGTGCCGCATGATGAAGTGAGCTCCCGTCTCTGGTCCTAGCTCCTGTCAACCTAACAGTTCGAAAGCAAGAAACTGCAAGTAGATAAATAGGTACTGCTTCGGTGGGAAGGTAACAGTATTCCGTGCACCTTGGCATCTAGTCATGCTGGCCACATAACCACGGAAAAGTCTTCAGACAGCGCTGGTTCTTCGGCTTGGAAACGGAGATGAGCACCACAATCCTAGAGTCAGATTTGACTGGCTTTCGAGCAGGGGAAACCTTTCCCTTTACCTTCACTCAGAGTGGCTTGCAAACTCCTCCCCCTCCCCACAACAGACACCCTGTGAGGTAGGTGGGGCTGAGAGAGCTCTTTCCAGAACTGCCCTTGAGAGAACAGCTCTGACAGAACTATGGCTTGCCCAAGGTCATCCAGCAGCGACAAGTGGAGGAGCGGGGAATCAAACCTGATTCTCCCAGATTAGAGTCCCTGCACTTAACCACTGCACCAAACTGGCTCTTATGTTAAGCAAGTTTGGCCACCCCTGGTCTAGATGGACCTGTGATCTGACTTTGTGGAAAGCACCTTCGTATCCTATGGAAGCTCCGAAGCCTCCCGAATCTGCCCCGCCTCTTCCTTCCTGGGAAACGTCAATCCTGGAGAAAGAGCTGTTGTAAATGAAGGCTCCGTATGCAGCCAGACTTCCCTGCCTTCCAAACCCCCCCCCCCCCCGCACCAAAACTCCTTCTGCAATTCCAGTCTCGGATTCCCTGTTTGCTGACTTGAGTCCCTGAATTGCAGAAGAGGCAAGCAAGAGATAAAGAGAAGGAGAGGGCACCAAAGCCAGCAATTAAAAGCTATTTATAGCAGTGGAGAGACAGGAGCTAATGAGAGCCAGGGGGAAGGAGGAGAAGGGGGGGAGGAAGTATGCTAATAGAATAGCGATTCAATCAACACCCCGACTATACTGGCAGCTTGTTCCTTTAGCTGTCTGTCAATTACCCTTATCAGAGGGGAATCGGAATCTCAGAAAACCTGCTCTTAACCTTGCAGATCCGGGCTCTCGAGTTCACGGACTTCTATGAGGCCCCACCCGATAAATGCTGTTTATGTGACTGAGCAATGCCACAGGCCCGTAGCCAGGATTTTTTAATTGAGGGGGCCTTTAAATAAGTCAGGGGGCACCCTGCACAGACCCCTGCACACACCTCCAAGGGACTGCCTGGGCTGGATGGGAAGTCAGGGGGCCTTGGCAGTAAGGGGGCCAGGCCCCGAGATGCCCCATTGTAGCTACGGGCCTGCAATGCCGTTTCGCATGTAGGGCCCACTGCTTTAAGCCAGGTTCTTAAATGGTGGTTCCTGAGACCTGGGTGGAAAGGAGGGGGAAGACCTCCGTTTTTTTTTCCCTACTATGGAATTTTTGCATTCATTTAAGGTGTTGTGCTGATATGTAGGGTTTGCTTCACCTCCGGTTGAATCCAGATTTCCACAAGTCAGATCCTGTTGCGCTGTCTGTGGGATGTTTCACCCTGATCTACTGAGTTATTTGGTGTCATTGGCCTTGAGTCTCAGTGAAGAAGGGGGACTATAAATAACACAGACAGACAGACAGACAGACAGGCAGGCAGGCAGGCAGGAGAGAGAGAGAGAGACAGACAGACAGACAGACAGATAGATAGATAGGTAGATCGATAGGTAGATCGATAGATAGGTAGATAGATAGATAGATAGATAGATAGATAGATAGATAGATAGATAGATAGATAGATAGATAAGTAGGTAGGTAGATAGGTAGGTAGGTAAGTAGGTAGGTAGGTAGATGATAGATAGATAGATAGATAGGTAGATAGGTAGATAGGTAGATAGATAGATAGGTAGATCGATAGATAGATAGGTAGATCGATAGGTAGATCGGTAGATCGATAGGTAGATAGATAGACAGACAGACAGATAGATAAAAGAACAAAGTTTGAGTCCCGTGGTACCTTGAAGACTAACAAAGTTTTTTTTATGTTGTTGAAGGCTTTCATGGCCGGAGTTCATTAGCTGCTGTAGATTTTCCGGGTTGTGTGGCCGTGGTCTTGGCACTGTAGGACCTGACGTTTCGCCAGTAGCTGTGACTGGCATCCTCAGAGGTATAACACAGAAAGATGGAGTACTCTCTGTGTCAAGGTGAGCAGAAAAATGGTAGGCTGGTAATTTATTTCTACCCTGGAAGGTGGGGTAGGGCTGAGTCAATTATCTTGTGTAGTTCTCCAGGCTATGAGCATGCTGATGAAGGAGCTTTCCTGAGGAGGTTCTTTTGTCTCTGGATTGTTTCCTGAGGAC
>JAPDNY010000682.1:0-27580 GCA_029375565.1 Gekko gecko
CTCCTTTGTTCCCCCATTGTGCCTTTTCCATTGTGCCTCCATTGTCCCTTTTTTCCATTTTGCTTCCATTGTCCCTTTTTTCCACTGTGCCTACATTGTTCCTGCATTTTTTTCCCACAAACATTTTATTGAACTTTTTTCCACTTACAGATACAAAAACATAATACATACTAAGCAGAATGTTTCACTTGAAATACAAGATATAGTCAGAAGTAGTAACTAAGAGAGTCATTTACCAAAGATGTAGCTTATTGATTGTATCTGGAATTTCCTCTTGTTTAGACAAGTGTTCTAAAATAGGCAACCACACCGGAAGAAAATCAGATGCAACAGAGAAAGGGTAAGTATCATTAATAATTTCAGTAACTTTTGCTAATGTATACATGCAGGGGTCTTTTCGTAGAAAAACAGCTGCAGGAGCTCATTAGCATATGGTATGCTAATGAGCTATTAGGCTATTAGCATATGCCACGCCCTGACATCACCAGAAGTGATGTCAGAAGGGAAGCAAAAGGGGGAGGCATCTTCAAAAGCCTCCCCTTCCCTTCCCCAGCTGGTCTGGGTGGGGGAGCTAAGAGACAAGGGGTTTAAATTTTAAACTTCTTCTCATGAGAGTTGGGCCACAGAAGGAGGAAAGAGGGAAGGAAAGAGAGAGAGTAGAGAGAAGAAAAGAAGGAAGGAAAGAGGGAAAGAAAGAGAAGAAAAGGGGATGGAATGAAATAGAGGGAAGAAGGAGGGAAACAGGGAAAGGAGGAAAAAAGAGAAGAGAAGAAGGTGGGAAAGAAAGAAAGAAAGAAAGAAAGAAAGAAAGAAAGAAAGAAAGAAAGAAAGAAAGAAAGAAAGAAAGAAAGAAAGAAAGAAAAAGAAAGAAAGAAAGAAGAGAAGAAGGAGGCAAAGAGGAAAAAGAGAGAAGGAAAGGAGGAAATGAAAGAAATTTGGCAGCAATTTGGCCCCATTATATCCTATGGGCCATTGAAGTCAATGGTGAAAACATAGGGTATATTCTGGGAGCTGGAGGGAAGGGATTTAGGGAGAGGCTCCAAACTCACAGAATAGCTAATGGAGCCTCTCCCCAAGATACCCACCAAGTTTCAAGAACATTGGACCAGGGGGTCCAATTCTATAGGCCCCCAAACAGGTTGCCCCTATTCCCTCCATTGTTCTCTATGGTGAGAAAAAAAGTTACTTTTTTCCCACCATAGAGAACAATGGAGGGAATAGGGGCAACCTGTTTAGGGGCCCATAGAATTGGACCCCCTGGTCCAATGTTCTTGAAACTTGGTGGGCTATCTTGGGGAGAGGCTCCATCAGCTACCCTGTGAGTTTGGAGCTTCTCCCTCAAACCCCTCTCCTCCAGCCCCAGAATATACCCTATGTTTTCACCATTGACTTCAATGGTCCATAGGAGATAATGGAGCTGAAATTGACATTCGGCTGCCTGAAAGACTCACCGGGACGCCAGCTGGGGGCGGGGCTTGGCTCCTGAGCTCCCGGAGCTGCGCTCCGGTGGGCTCCCCCAAAAAGACCCCTGTATACATGTTCCATAATTTAGAGTACCAATTCTGAATGGTAGGGCCTTTAGAATTTTTCCATTTAGCTGCTACTGCATGTTTAGCTGCTGCTAATAAAATAGCAACTGTCTTATTAGTACTTTTTAATTCAGTTTCCATAATCCAGTGGCTTAATATAATATGTTCCATTGTGAATTGTAAAACAATACCTGTTATTAAGCAAATCTGAGTAATAGTTTCTTTCCAAAAGGCCTCTATTAGTGGACATTCTAGGCAGCAGTGGAGATAAGTTCCAACCTGGCCACATTGTCTCCAACACATAGGATTTACAGATGAACTAAGATGAGTTAACTTTTGAGGGGTCAAGTACCAGAATGAAAGAATTTTAAAGGATTGGAGTTTTATATCAACAATATTTGATTTAAAAGGAAAAGAAGACCAAGACTTGTCCCAAAATGCTTCGTCCAGAGGCAAACTCGTCAGAGATTGCCATTTACTTTGATAGGTAAGTATTTTACCTTTTTCTAGAGAAAGAAGTAGAGAGTACATATTAGCAAGTAAGTGTACATTTGAGGATTCCGCTTTCTTGTATATTTTCTCAAAAGTAGTCAGAGGTTGATTCATTAGATCAGCAATATGGATTTGTGAGGCTAGATGCTGAAGCTGTAAATATTGAAACCATTGAATCTGTGTCCCAAGTTTTTCTTCCATTAAAGATTTTTCCATAAATTTATTATTTTGAGTAATATCTTGTATTTTATCAAAAGCAGTAGTTCTCCATTGTTTTAAAGTATTCGAGATATTTGATGATAACAGTATTTTTTGGTTAAAAAGAGATTGGAATCTAGATATTTTAGGTAACAGCAGTTTCCTCCAGGTATTCAAGAAAACTTTAAGAAAAAAACTATGTATAACATCCTTGGATCGTTCTGAGGCAGTTTGCCATATAGTATCTTGAATATTATAAGGGTGAGTATATTGTTGTTGAATATAAATCCAGTCTGTATTTTGCGTATTATGTAACATTTTCACTATATTGGCCAAGTGACTAGCCTGATAGTATCTCACGAGATCTGGAAATTCAAGACCTCCCATTCTTGGGTGTCTACAAAGAGTCACCGAGCTAACTCTATGTCTTCTGTAAGCCCAAAAAAACTGAAATAGCATCCGTTGCCATTTATTCAATTGATGTATGGAAAGATTAATTGGCAAAGCCCGAAATAAAAAAAGGATTTTCGGGAGGACATACGTTTTTATTATATTCAATCTATCATGCCAGGAGAGTATAAGTTTGTGCCAACTTTCCAATTGTTTTTGAATGCTTGTAAAGAGAGAATCATGGTTATGTTTTTGATAATGTTGAAGATCCAAAGGAATTTTAAGACCTAGATATTGCATTGTATTAGTGGTCCATTTCTAAGGTATAATTTTCCTAAGCACTTCTTCCAAAGTCGAGTTTATATGAACAGGATTTTGTTGCATTAACCTTCAGCCCAGACACTAAACTAAAGTCAGACAGCACATTTTGAAGATTAGGAAGGGAAGTCAAAGGATTAGTAAGGGATAACATAATATCATCAGCAAACAAAGAAATCTTAAATTCACGCTTATGCATACAAATACCATGGATATCAGGGTGTGTTCTAATTTTTGTTGCAAGTGGTTCCATAACTAATGCAAATAAAATCGGAGAGAGTGGGCACCCTTGTCTCAGTGCCACATTTTAACATAAATTGTTCAGAGTATGTACCATTTCTTTTAAGTTGAGCCATGGGTTGATAGTATAATGAATCAATTATCCTACAAAAATTCTCTCCAAAACCTAGGTAACACAGCACCTGCTTCAAATAATTAAAATCAACAGAATCAAAGGCCTTTTCTATATCAAGACCAATAAACACTGCTTTTTGGTGTTTCCACTTACAATAGTGAAGCAGGCTGATCAATTTGTAAGTACCATCTACTAAATCACGTGAAGGCATGAATCCCATTTGATCTTGGGGTATGTAGCTGGTTACAAAAGATTGTAGTCTGGACGCTATTATTGAAGTGAAAATCTTAAAATCAACATTTAATAAAGAAATAGGCCTATAAGAAGTGACAAGTGATGGATCTTTACCAGGCTTGGGTAGTACTATAATATTTGCTTGTTTCAGGATGGAGGAAGCACACCTTTTTGAATGATATAGTTACAGGCATCCGTTAATGGCTTTATTAAGATCTTTGCAATTTTTTTATAAAACTCAGATATGTATCCATCTGGCCCCAGAGCTTTATTAATTTTTAAGTGTTTAATTGCTTTTTCAACTTCTTCTTCCAGAATCAAATTTTCCATAAGCTGTTTATGTTCAGAAGAAATCTTCAAGGAGTTATAATTTAGATCTAGGTAATTCTTTATGAAATCTATGTTAATATTTTTGGCATCATAAAGAGTTTTGTAATAGTCTAAAAAGCTGTTAGATATTTCCTTTGCTGTATATACTAATCGTCCAGATTTATTTTGTACTGAAGTTATAGTACTGGAAATTCTTTTTTGTCGTATTCGATATGACAAAAATTTTAGAGCTTGAGCTGTGTTTTGCCACGATTTTTGCTTTTAAAAAAGTAAGTTTCTTTGTATTTGGATTGAATCTAATGTTTCTAATTCTCTCCTTGAGGATAATAGTTTTTATAAATCTTTTTATTACAAGTTTGTTTATGCTGTGCTTCCAGTAAAGCTATTTCTTGGGTCAACTGTAATCTTCTCTCTTCTTTTTGTTTTCTTAGATAAGCTGACTTGGAGATGAGATGGCCACGCAAAACGGGTTTAAGTGCGTCCCAAACCATCGTTGGAGCTGTCAGCCCTGAAGTATTGTCATGAAAGTAGTTTTGGATAATCTCTTCTATTTGTGAATTGAGAGTTGGGTTATTCAATAAAGCCTTATTTAACGACCAGGTTGTCTGTCGTTTTTCAGAAGTCAAGGACAGGATGCAATCTACCCAGTTGTGGTCTGACCACATTAGAGGGCCTATGTGTGATGCTTGTACTTTACTCAGTAGCGGAGTAGAAACTAAAATGTAATCAATACGGGTGTTGTGTATTGAAAGGTGAATCAAGCCTATCCTTTCTTATGTTAAGCTTGATTCTGGAATGTGGATTCTAAGCTGTCGCATTCGTATTGGTCGGTTTCTGCGAAACCAGTGTAAATAGCCAATCACTGTGTGATAATGTTGCAAAGCGGGAACAGTTGTGATTGGACCTTAACTCTGCACTGCCATTGGTCCGTTAACTATTTCTGGGTGTGGCTTTGACAGCCGGGAGAGTTTAAAAAGGAGCTGTGCTCCACTGTCTGTGTTGTGTGTTCCTGAGTTGGAGTTTGCTGTTGAATAAAGCTGAATCACTTGTTGAGCTTACTTCGTTGTTGAGTCTCATACTTAACAATTGGCGACAAGGATGGGATGCTAGAGTGGGTAGGCAGCCCCGCTGAACCGAGATCGCAACGGCAGACGAGGACACACACCCGGCCGAGCCGGCTGAGGCTCCACGAGTAGAAGTGGCAGCACCGACAGCCCCAATGGCCGTCAACCCGGCGTTCGAAGCGTTCGACCCGGCGACGGAGGACTGGGACTCTTACCTGGCACGGTTCGAGTTCCACCTCCAGGCGAATCAGATAACAGATGAGGCGAGAAAGAAGGCGACGCTCCTGAGCTCGTGCGGCAAGGCCGCCTTCGACATCGCCCGGTCCCTGGTCGCTCCCGACTGAGCTGAGTGCAGCAACGTGGGCTGAGATCACGGCCAAGCTCAAAGGCCATTTCTCGCCACAACCGTCTCGGATCGCGTGCCGGCACGCCTTTTACAAGCGGTGCCAAGGGCCTTCCGAGTCCATCGCTGAGTTCATCACTGCCTTGCGGAAGGCGGCAAGGCCATGTGAGTTCACAGATCTGGAAGACGCCCTCCTCGACCGTTTGGTGTGCGGCCTTCGAGACGAGCGCCTTCAACAGCGTCTTTTCGCCCGCACCCAACTGACGTATGCGGTTGCCTACGCCGAGGCTATCGCAGCAGAGGCCGCGGACAAGTCGACGCGAGAGGTTCGACAGCGGCAGACCCAAGTCAGCAAGGAGCCTGCAGTTCACCGGCAGTCCGCCTGCGAGTCTGACAGCGATGCCGACGGCGTGTGCCGAACTCGGGAGACACGCCCACCACGGACCAGACCGAGAACCTCGACGACCCGTCCCTGCGCAGGCTGCGGCGGTAACCACGACAGAGACCTCTGTCGGGCTAGAGAGCTCATCTGCCACTCCTGCGGGAAGCGAGGTCATCTGGCTCGAGTTTGCCGGGCTGCGAGGAAATCGCCACCGTCTTCGCGACGAGCAGACCCCAAGGTTCGGCCTTCAGATGACAGCAGAACGTCCGATTGCCACCAGACTGACACCTGCCCTTCGACCGTCCTGGCGACCGGTGACAAGGCCACTCGGAAAATTCACGTCACGCTTCGGCTGGATGGTGTTCCGTGTACGATGGAGGTGGACTCCGGCTCATCCGTCACCGTCATCTCCACCGAGACATGGCAGCGCTTATTTCCGAGGAGGAGCCGACGTCGCCTGTCTCCAGTAACAACGCGTCTCACCGATTTCCAGGGACGACGCATTCCGTTGGCGGGATGAGCTACCTTCCAGGTGGAGTTCAAGGAGAGGAAGGCTGAACTGTCCCTCCTGGTTGCAGAGGGTGAGAGGGTCAGTTTGTTGGGCCTTGATTGGTTCGAGGCTCTGGGTATTGCCATCTCTGGTATTAACAGCATTTGCGACAATAAAAGGGAGTCTTTGTATCAAGAGTTCCCTGAAGTTTTTGGGGAAGGGCTTGGGTTATATACTGGGCTCCCGGTTTCTTTTGATTTAGACCCTTCAGTGCGTCCCATACGGCTGAAGTACAGGAAGGTACCCCTCGCTCTTAAAGCAAAGATCGAGGCAGAGCTGGACAAGCTAGTGGATCAGGGTATCCTCGAGCCGGTGCCCTATGGTCGGTGGGAGACTCCCATAGTAACGCCCGTAAAGGCAGACGGGTCGATACGCATATGCGCTGATTATAAGTGCACCGTGAACAAAGCGCTCCAGCAGCACTCCTACCCAGTGCCGGTCATCAGCCATGTGTTGGCTTCACTGGGAGGAGGAAAGGTTTTGCTAAACTTGACTTAGCCCAAGCCTATCAGCAGTTGCCCGTAGACGATGCAACTGCTGACGCCCAGACCATAGTGACCCATAAGGGGGCATTTCGGGTCAAAAGACTACAATTTGGGGTTAACGTAGCCCCGGGCATTTTCCAGGGCTTGATGGAGGGGCTTCTGCGTGGGCTACCTGGAGTCGTGCCTTATTTTGACGACGTTCTGGTGGCAGGCTCTGATGAGTGCGAACTCATGGCTCGGCTCAGAGCAGTACTAGGCCGGTTTAAAGAAGCCGGACTAAGGGTCAAACGCTCCAAATGTGTGGTTGGAGCAGACAGAGTGGAGTTCTTGGGATTCCTGATTGACGCGGATGGAGTCCATCCTACACCAGACAAGGTATCCGCCATCAAGAACGCGCCCCCGCCACGGTCAAGAGAAGGATCTCCAGTCGTTCCTGGGGATCCTAAATTTCTATCATGCCTTCCTGCCCCACAAGGCATCGGTTGCAGAACCCCTGCATGCTCTGCTCCACAAGAACGCAAAGTGGGAGTGGGGAGAGCGGCAGGAACGAGCATTCACGGGCGTGAAAGAACTCCTCTCGTCTAGTGCGGTGCTGACCCACTTTGACGAGAACAAGCTCTTGGTACTTGCGGCTGACGCGTCACCTTACGGGGGTGGGCGCCGTTCTCAGCCACCTCATGCCGGATGGGTCAGAAGCACCGATCGCATTCTACTCGCGATCGCTTACAGCGGCGGAGAAGAACTATGCCCAGATCGACAAGGAGGGCCTCGCCTTAATCGCCGGAATTAAAAAATTCCATGACTTTGTTTATGGGCGGAGGTTCCTCCTTGTCACAGATCACAAACCGCTTCTGGGCATCTTCTCCCCGGACCGGCAGACGCCGAACATACTGTCCCCCAGGATGTTGAGATGGGCAGTCTTCATGTCGGCATATGACTTTGAACTTGAGCACCGCCCGGGGAAGGCTATCGGGCATGCCGACGCCCTGAGCCGTTGCCCCGCACCACTGGACAACAAAGAACTCGAGCCGGAGTTGGACATTTTGGCGCTCGAAGAGCTCCCGGAGGCACCAGTAACCTCCTCAGACATTGCCGCTGCGGCGGCTAAGGACCCTGTGCTTGCCCGTGTCCTTAATTGGGCATGGAGGGGGTGGCCGGCAGGGAAAATGGCGCCTGAGTTCAAACCGTTCGTTTCGCGCCAGAACGAACTATCGGTGACAAAGGGCTGTTTGCTTTGGGGGAGTCGGGTGGTGATTCCCGCCAAGCTGAGGGAGGATGTTTTGGAGGCGTTACATGTGGGCCACCCTGGCATGGTTCACATGAAAGCCCTCGCCAGAGGGTACGTGTGGTGGCCGAAGCTGGACGAGGACATTGAGGCCTGGGTAAGGCAGTGTATGGAGTGTCAACAGTCCCGTCCAGAACCACCACCGGCTCCCATTCAGCCCTGGGAGAAACGAGGAGGCCCTGGTCACGCCTCCATATTGATTTTGCGGGACCATACCATGGGCAAATGTTTTTTATCTGTGTTGACAGCTACTCTAAATGGTTAGAGGTGATACCCATGAGGTCAACAGGGTCCGGGGCAGTCATCAACGCCCTCCGGAGGTTGTTTTCGACCCACGGGCTGCCGGACTGTTTGGTCTCGGACAACGGGCCACAGTTCGTGTCAGCGGAATTTGAAAAGTTCCTTAAAGACAACCTCATCCGCCATGTGACTTCTGCGCCGTTCCATCCAGCCTCCAACGGTCAGGCCGAACGGATGGTACGGACGGCGAAGGAGTCACTTGGGCGCCTGACGTGTGGGGACTGGAGCCAAAAGATTGCCTCTTTCCTCCTGAGGCAACACATCACCCCCTGTTCAACAACGGGGAGGAGCCCAGCTGAACTTTTAATGGGCCGTAAGTTGGCTACCCTACTGGACCGACTGCACCCTGACCTTGACAGGTCCAAGCAGTGGTCAGAGACCCCAGAGCAGGGGAGAGTGTTCTTGGTTGGGGACAAGGTGTTTGCCCGCAATTATGCGGAAGGTCACAGGTGGCTACCAGCCGTGGTCACAAAGGTGGCAGGGTCCAGGTTGTATGTGGTCCGGCTTTCCAGCGGACAGGAGATACGCCGCCACATTGACCAGCTCAGAGAGCGCTGGGCAGACTCAAGCGTCGAGTCAGTGCCCGAGCCTGAGCTGGTCCCCGTCCAGGAAGGGCCTCCCGGCAAGGAGGTGAGTACTGCGGATCGAGATTCGGAGTCTGGGGAGCCCCCAACTCCAGTGCCTGAGACCCCTGTGTTAGTGTCCCCTGACTCTCCTGCGAGAGAGACCATCGGAGTCCCCGAAGAGTGTGCCGCTCCACCGCCATCGGAGCAGAGACCGCTGCGCTGGTCAAACCGAAGCCGAGGTGCCCCTCCCTACCTGAAAGATTATGTTTGGAAGGGAAATGCTCCATCTTAGGGGGGAGGAATTTGTTGTGTATTGAAAGGTGAATCAAGCCTATCCTTTCTTATGTTAAGCTTGATTCTGGAATGTGGATTCTAAGCTGTCGCATTCGTATTGGTCGGTTTCTGCGAAACCAGTGTAAATAGCCAATCACTGTGTGATAATGTTGCAAAGCGGGAACAGTTGTGATTGGACCTTAACTCTGCACTGCCATTGGTCCGTTAACTATTTCTGGGTGTGGCTTTGACAGCCGGGAGAGTTTAAAAAGGAGCTGTGCTCCACTGTCTGTGTTGTGTGTTCCTGAGTTGGAGTTTGCTGTTGAATAAAGCTGAATCACTTGTTGAGCTTACTTCGTTGTTGAGTCTCATACTTAACAACGGGTGTAGGTGTTATGAACGTGGGAATAATATGTGTAGTCCTTCTCACCTTTATGAAAAGTCCTCCACAGATCAACAAGCGAATATTTCTCTAAAAGTGGAGCTAAAGCAGACTGTTTACTTTTAAGTTGATTATTTTGCTTAAGTTGCGTGCCAGATTTGTCTAAAGAGTAATTAATGATATAGTTCAGGTCTCCTCCAATAATTATTTCGCCTTCTCCAAAAGACATTAGATCATTTAAAATGGAGGTCATGTAGGAAATTTGGTTTGAGTTAGGAACATACAGTGCAACTAATGTAAAAGCATTTCATTTATCTTCCCAATCACAAACAAGTATCTGCCCAAAGGATCCTTTTTGGATTTTATAAATGAGAAGTTAGTGGTATTTGAAATAAGAATTGCTACACCCTCGCTTTTGTTGAGCCGTGTGCAAGAAATTGTTGTCTGTATTTACCTGGATTTAGTAGAGTTGTAGAGTTGGATGAAATATGCGTTTCCTGTAAGAAAACAATATTTGGATGTTCTCTGTTGATTTGGGTCAGAATTCTTTTACGCCGAACCGGATTGCTCAATCCCCTGACATTGTAAGATAGACATTTAAGATTGTTAGTCATTTTGGTAGTCTACTAATTCCAAGACCAATATCCAAAGAAAAGGAAGCGTAGAGAAAAAAATGGGAATATAATAATAATATCTTAATATTCCACTGGAATGGTAGCTTTTTACACCAGACGTTATAAAATTGTAGGTTGAGTAATTTAACTGGTACTACACAAATAAAGCAGATATGAAAGCCAACTGTATTAAGAAATTGCTTCAAGTTCTACTAACTAAGCTTAACTTTTGTTTTTGTTTTTATTTATTTTTTGTTGTTTGTTTGTTTGTTTTTTAAACAGTAGATGAAAACGAAATGGACTGCAGTCCTAAAAACTTTGTACTAAAGAGTAACTTTTAACCCCCACCCCACCCCACCTTTTCCCTTTCACAACTGTAGAGTAACCCTAGACAAAATAACAATCTTATTACACACTTGTAAAAAAAAAGCACAAGTATGTATATATATATAATATTAAAAGAAGGAACAAAAGAAACAAAATGAACAAGAACAAAACCTTCAACTCTTATCCCAATACTGCTTGGGAAAGAGAGCAAGAAATCCCTTGCTTTTATACAAGGTCAGATATACTAAATATAACTATAGAAATTTATATGTTAAGCTGAACAGAGGGGATCTAGCGTGGAAAGATCTAAAATAAAAACAAAACAAAACCCAAAGCCCCTCCCCTCCGCCCCAAACACACCAATAGAAAGTATTAGTTTCTGAATTATTTCAACAGTTTAAACCCATCAATATAAACTTTAGCCATTTCTATAAAGGCTTGCCACAACAGATTTGTTATAATTTCAAATTGGAAAATTATAATAAAAATACATATGTAGAAATATATATTTAAGTCTTTGAAGCCTTCTTAAGATTCTTAGGTGGTGTCAGATGAAAATCAAGTCTTCTTTTCAGTGCTTTCTTGTCCACTTCCATATCTTGATTGTAGAGCCCCAGAGCGTCCAATAAGGTGTAGCCTGAGGTAAGATCTGTTGCAGATAGGAGTGTACCTTTGTGCCACACCTGAAGCTGGGCTGCAGCTATCCATCAGTAACGTATATTGGCTTGTTGAAGTTGGGATGTTATGGACTTTAAGGCTCTGCGTAGATTGATTGCCTCAGAAGGAAGGTCAGGGAACACTTCAATCTTGTGCTCTAAGTACTGAAGGTGTCCTCTTGTTCTAGCTTCAGTCAAAATCCTCTTCTTAGTTCTACCATCCAAAAAGGACGTTAAAATGTCTCTTGGCCCTCGTTTCAAGTCATTAGTTTTCCGACCCAGCCTGTGGGCTTTCAGGATTGTCGGGGCTAAATTGTCCTCCAGTTCCAACACAGATACTAGCCATCTAGCTATAAAAACTTGGACTTCATTATTTTCTTCCGCACCTTCGGGAAAACCTCTAAATTTGAGGTTAAAATTTCGGATCTCCATTTCAAGGGCCAATACTCTCTTTTTAGTCAGCATTTCCTCAGCCCGTATTTCTTTAAGTTCTTCAGAGACATTGTTGCTTATTGCTAAAGCGTGGCTAGCCTTGTCATCTACTTCATGAAGAGCTTGTTTAATATCATTTAGTTGTGCTTGAATGGGGTCAAATATTTGTTTCATGCTGTCTCTGAGGTGCATCTCCATATTGCTCATAGCCTTCAAGATGTTGTTAGAGTTAAAGTCAAATTCAGTGCCTGAATCAGGCTTACCTGAAGTAACGTCGGCCATTTTAGATACTTCTCAATCAGATGAAGGCCCGCCCGATGCTGCTGGAATCGGCTTAAAATAGTCAGTAAGTTGCTTGGAACCGGATTTGTTCTGACTCTGGGACATGAGCTACAGGCTCAAGAGCTATTTAGGCGATTTTTAGTGCTGTGGTATTATTTCTGGCGCGTTTAGGGCGGCGAGGGAACAGAGCTCGGACTTCAAGCAGCCATCTCGAGTCGCGTCCAGGCCACGCCTTGTTCCTGCATTGTCCCTTTTCCCCATTATGCCTCCATTGTTCCTCCATTGTCCTTTTTTTCATTGTGCCTCCATTGTTCCCCAATTGTGCCTTTTCCATTGTTCCTCCATTGTACCTTTTTTCCACTGTGCCTCCATTGTTCCTCCTTTGTCCCTTTCCTCCATTATTCCACTATTGTTCCTCCATTGTCCATTTTTCCATTGTGCCTCCGTTGTTCCTTCATTGTCCCCTTTATTCCATTGTGCCTTTTTCCCATTGTTCCTCCATTGTCTTTTTTCGCATTGTGTTTCCATAGTTCCCCCATTTTGCGTTTCCCATTGTGCCTCCATTGTTCCTCCATTGTCCCTTTTCTCCATTGTGCCTCTATTGTTCCCCATTGTCCATTTTTCCATTGTGCCTCCATTGTTCCTTCATTGTCCTTTTTTCCATTGTGCCTCCATTGTGCCTCCCTTTTTTACATTGTTCCTCCATTGTCCATTTCTTCCATTATGCCTCCATTGTTCCCCATTGTGCCTTTTCCATTATGCCTCCATTGTCCCTTTATTCCACTCTGCCTCCATTGTTCCTCCACTGTCCCTTTTCTCCATTGTGCCTCCATTGTCTATTTTTCCATTGTGTCTCCATTCTCCCATTATTCCACTCTCTCCATTGTTCCTCCACTGTCCCTTTTCTCCCTTGTACCTCCATTGTCCATTTTTCCACTGTGCCTACATTGTGCATCCATTGTCCCTTTTTTCCATTGTGCCTCCATTGTCCCTTTTTCCATTGTACCTCCATTGTACCTCCATTATCCCTTTTTTCCACTGTGCCTCCATTGTTCCCCCATTGTGTCTTTTCCATTGTGCCTCCACTATTCCTTTTTCCACTGTACCTCCATTGTTCCTCCATTGTCACTTTTTTCCATTGTGCCTACATTATTCCTCTATTGTCCCTTTTCCCACTTTGCTTCCATTGTCCCTTTTTTCCACTGTGCCTCCATTGTTCCTGCATTGTCTTTTTTCCCATTATGCCTCCATTGTTCCTCCATTGTCCTTTTTTCAATGTGCCTCCATTGTTCCCCAATAGTGCCTTTTCCATTGTTCCTCCATTGTCCCTTTTTTCCACTGTGCCTCCATTGTTCCTCCTTTGTCCCTTCTCTCCATTATGCCACTATTGTTCCTACATTGTTCCTTCATTGTCCCTTTTTCCTTTGTGCCTCCATTGTCCCTTTTTTCCTCACTGCCTCCATTGTTCCTTTTTTCCATTGTGCCTCCATTTTATCCCATTGTGCCTTTTCCATTGTGCCTCCATTATCCCTTTTTTCCACTGTGCCTCCATTCTTCCTCCATTGTCCCTTTTTTCCATTATGCCTCCATTGTCCTTTTTTCCCATTGTGCCTCCATTGTTCCCCCATTGTGCCTTTTCCATTGTGCCTCCATTGTCCAATTTTTCCACTCTGCCTCCATTGGTCCTCCACTGTCCCTTTTCTCCATTGTGCCTCTATTGTCCATTTTTCCATTTTGCTACATTGTTCCTTCATTGTCCCTTTTTTCCTTAGTGCCTCCATTGTTCCTTTTTTCTATTGTGCCTCCATTGTTCCCCCATTGTGCCTTTTCCATTGTGCCTCCATTATCCCTTTTTCCACTGTGCCTCCATTCTTCCTCCATTGTCCCTTTTCTCCATTGTGCCTCTATTGTCCATTTTTCCATTTTGCTACATTGTTCGTTCATTGTCCCTTTTTTCCTTTGTGCCTCCATTGTCCCTTTTTTCCTCACTGCCTCCATTGTTCCTTTTTTCCATTGTGCCTCCATTTTTCCGCATTGTGCCTTTTCCATTGTGCCTCCATTATCCCTTCTTTCCACTGTGCCTCCATTCTTCCTCCATTGTCCCTTTTCTCCATTGTGCCTCTATTGTCCATTTTTCCATTTTGCTACATTGTTCCTTCATTGTCCCTTTTTTCCTTTGTGCCTCCATTGTCCCTTTTTTCCTTAGTGCCTCCATTGTCCCTTTTTTCCTTAGTGCCTCCATTGTCCCTTTTTTCCTCACTGCCTCCATTGTTCCGTTTTTCCATTGTGCCTCCATTGTTCCCCATTGTGCCTTTTCCATTGTGCCTCCATTATCCCTTTTTTCCACTGTGCCTCCATTGTTCCTCCATTGTCCCTTTTTCCATTGTGCCTCCGTTGTGCCTCCATTGTTCCTTCTTTTCATTGTGCCTCCATTGTACCTCCGTTTTTACATTGTTCCTCCATTTTCCATTTTTTCCAATGTGCCTTCGTTGTTCCTCCATTGTGCCTCTTCCATTGTGCCTCCATTGTCCCATTTTCCCCTCTGTCTCCATTGTTCCTCCCCTGTTTTCCATTGCGCCTCCATTGTCTGTTTCTTCTATTATGCCTCCATTGTCCCTTTTTTCCATTGTGCCTCCATTGTTCCCCCATTGTGCCTTTTCCATTATGCCTCCATTATTCCTTTTTCCCACTTTGCCTCCATTGTTCCTCCATTGTCCCTTTTTTCCATTGTTCCTCCATTGTCCTTTTTTCCATTGTGCCTCCATTCTTCCTCCATTGTGCCTCCATTGTCCCTTTTTTCCATTGTACCTCCATTGTTCCCCCACTGTGCCTTTTCCATTATACCTCCATTGTCCCTTATTTCCATAATGCATTTTCCATTGTTCCTCCATTATTTTTTCACGATATTTTTTCTCCATTGTGCCTCCATTGTCCATTTTTACATTTTGCTACAATGTTCCTTCATTGTCCCTTTTTTCCTTTGTGCCTCCATTGTCCCTTTTTTCCTCACTGCTTCCATTGTTCCTTTTTTCCATTGTGCCTCCATTTTTCCCCATTGTGCCTTTTCCATTGTGCCTCCATTATCCCTTTTTTCCACTGTGCCTCCATTCTTCCTCCATTGTTTTCCATTGTCCCTTTCTTCCATTGTGCCTCCATTGTTCTTCCATTATCCCTTTTTCCATTATGCCTCCATTGTCCTTTTTCCCCATTGTGCCTCCATTGTTCCCCCATTGTGCCTTTTCCATTGTGCCTCAATTGTCCCATTTTTCCACACTGCCTCCATTGGTCCTCCACTGTCCCTTTTCTCCATTGTGCCTCTATTGTCCATTTTTTAATTTTGCTACATTGTTCCTTCATTGTCCCTTTTTTTCCTTAGTGCCTCCATTGTTCCTTTTTTCCATTGTGCCTCCATTGTTCCCCCATTGTGCCTTTTCCATTGTGCCTCCATTATCCCTTTTTTCCACTGTGCCTCCATTCTTCCTCCATTGTCCCTTTTCTCCATTGTGCCTCCATTGTCCTTTTTTCCATTTTGCTACATTGTTCCTTCATTGTCCCTTTTTTCCTTTGTGCCTCCATTGTCCCTTTTTCCTCACTGCCTCCATTGTTCCTTTTTTCCGTTGTGCCTCCATTGTTCCCCATTGTGCCTTTTCCATTATGCCTCCATTATCCCTTTTTCCACTGTGCCTCCATTGTTCCTCCATTGTCCCTTTTTTCATTGTGCCTCCATTGTCCTTTTTTTCCATGTGCCTCCATTGTTCCCCCATTGTGCCTTTTCCATTGTGCCTCCATTGTCCCATTTTTCCACTCTGCCTCCATTGCTCCTCCACTGTCCCTTTTCTCCATTGTGCCTCCATTGTCCATTTTTCCACTGTGCCTTTTCCATTATACCTCCATTGTCCCTTATTTCCATAGTGCATTTTTCTATTGTTCCTCCATTATTTTTTCACCATAGTTCCCCCATTGTGCCTTTTCCATTGTGCCCCCATTATCCCTTTTTTCCACTGTGCCTCCATTGTTCCTCCATTGTCCCTTTTTTCCATTGTGCCTCCATTGTGCCTCCATTGTTCTTTTTTTCCATCGTGCTTCCTTTGTACCTCCCTTTTTTGCATTGTTCCTCCATTGTCCCTTTTTTCCTTAGTGCCTCCATTGTCCCTCCCCGTTTTCTATTGTGCCTCCATTGTTTCCCCATTATGCTTTTTCCATTGTGCCTCCATTATCCCTTTTTCCACTGTGCCTCCATTCTTCCTCCATTGTCCCTTTTTTCCATTGTGCCTCCATTGTTCCCCCATTGTGCCTTTTCCATTATGCCTCCATTATTCTTTTTTCCCACTTTGCCTCCATTGTTCCTCCATTGTCCCTTTTTTCCATTGTTCCTCCATTGTCCTTTTTCTCCATTCTGCCTCCATTCTTCCTCCATTGTTTTCCATTGTGCCTCCATTGTCCCTTTTTTCCATTGTGCCTCCATTGTTCCCCCACTGTGCCTTTTCCATTATACCTCCATTGTCCCTTATTTCCATAATGCATTTTTCCATTGTTCCTCCATTATTTTTCACCATAGTTCCCCCATTGTGCCTTTTCCACAGTGCCTCCATTGTTCCTCCATTGTCCCTTTTTTCCATTGTGCCTCCATTGTGCCTCCATTGTTCCTTTTTTTCATTGTGCCTCCATTGTACCTCCCTTTTTTGCGTTGTTCCCCCATTGTGCCTTTTCCATTGTGCCTCCATTATCCCTTTTTTCCATTGTGCCTCCATTGTTCTTCCATTATCCCTTTTTTCCATTATGCCTCCATTGTCCTTTTTCCCATTGTGCCTCCATTGTTCCCCCACTGTGCCTTTTCCATTATACCTCCACTGTCCCTTATTTCCATAATGCATTTTTCCATTGTTCCTCCATTATTTTCACCATAGTTCCCCCATTGTGCCTTTTCCACTGTGCCTCCATTTTCCCTCCATTGTCCCTTTTTCCATTGTGCCTCCATTGTGCCTCCATTGTTCCTTTTTTTCATTGTGCCTCCATTGTACCTCCCTTTTTTGCGTTGTTCCCCCATTGTGCCTTTTCCATTGTGCCTCCATTATCCCTTTTTTCCATTGTGCCTCCGTTTTTTACATTGTTCCTCCATTGTCCATTTTTTCCATTGTGCCTTCGTTGTTCCCCCATTGTGCCTCTTCCATTGTGCCTCCATTGTCCCATTTCCCCCTCTGTCTCCATTGTTCCTCCCTGTTTTCCATTGTGCCTCCATTGTTCCCCATTGTGCTTTTTTCCATTTTGCCTGCATTATCCCTTTTTTCCACTGTGCCTCCCATCTTTCTCCATTGTCCCTTTTTCCCATTGTTCCTCCATTGTCCGTTTCTTCTATTATGCCTCCATTGTCCCTTTTTTCCATTGTGCCTCCATTGTTCCCCCATTGTGCCTTTTCCATTATGCCTCCATTATTCCTTTTCCCCACTTTGCCTCCATTCTTCCTCCATTGTTTTCCATTGTCCCTCCATTGTCCCTTTTTTCCATTGTGCATCCATTGTTCCCCCACTGTGCCTTTTCCATTATACCTCCATTGTCCCTTATTTCCATAATGCATTTTTCCATTGTTCCTCCATTATTTTTCACCATAGTTACCCCATTGTGCCTTTTCCACTGTGCCTCCATTGTTCATCCATTGTCCCTTTTTTCCATTGTGCCTCCATTGTGCCTCCATTGTTCCTTTTTTTTCATTGTGCCTCCATTGTACCTCCCTTTTTTGCGTTGTTCCCCCATTGTGCCTTTTCCATTGTGCCTCCATTATCCCTTTTTCCATTGTGCCTCCATTGTTCCTCCATTGTCCCTTTCTTCCATTGTGCCTCCATTGTTCTTCCATTATCCCTTTTTTCCATTATGCCTCCATTGTCCTTTTTCCCATTGTGCCTCCATTGTTCCCCCATTGTGCCTTTTCCATTGTGCCTCAATTGTCCCATTTTTCCACACTGCCTCCAATGGTCCTCCACTGTCCCTTTTCTCCATTGTGCCTCTATTGTCCATTTTTTAATTTTGCTACATTGTTCCTTCATTGTCCCTTTTTTCCTTAGTGCCTCCATTGTTCCTTTTTTCTATTGTGCCTCCATTGTTCCCCCATTGTGCCTTTTCCATTGTGCCTCCATTATCCCTTTTTTCCACTGTGCCTCCATTCTTCCTCCATTGTCCCTTTTCTCCATTGTGCCTCTATTGTCCATTTTTCCATTTTGCTACATTGTTCCTTCATTGTCCCTTTTTTCCTTTGTGCCTCCATTGTCCCTTTTTTCCTCACTGCCTCCATTGTTCCTTTTTTCCATTGTTCCTCCATTGTTCCCCATTGTGCCTTTTCCATTATGCCTCCATTGTCCTTTTTTCCCATGTGCCTCCATTGTTCCCCCATTGTGCCTTTTCCATTGTGCCTCCATTGTCCCATTTTTCCACTCTGCCTCCATTGGTCCTCCACTGTCCCTTTTCTCCATTGTGCCTCCATTGTCCATTTTTCCATTTTGCTACATTGTTCCTTCATTGTCCCTTTTTTCCTTTGTGCCTCCATTATCCCTTTTTTCCACTGTGCGTTCATTGTTCCTCCATTGTCCCTTTTTTCCATTGTGCCTCCGTTGTGCCTCCATTGTTCCTTTTTTTCATTGTGCCTCCATTGTACCTCCGTTTTTTACATTGTTCCTCCATTGTCCCTTTTTTCCATTGTGCCTTCGTTGTTCCCCCAATGTGCCTCTTCCATTGTGCCTCCATTGTCCCATTTTCCCCTCTATCTCCATTGTTCCTCCCCTGTTTTCCATTGTGCCTCCATTGTTCTCCCATTGTGCTTTTTCCATTTTGCCTGCATTATCCCTTTTTCCCACTGTGCCTCCCATCTTTCTCCATTGTCCCTTTTCCCCATTGTTCCTCCATTGTCCGTTTCTTCTATTATGCCTCCATTGTCCCTTTTTTCCATTGTGCCTCCATTGTTCCCCATTGTGCCTTTTCCATTATGCCTCCATTATTCCTTTTTCCCCACTTTGCCTCCATTGTTCCTCCATTGTCCCTTTTTTCCATTGTTCCTCCATTGTCCTTTTTCTCCATTCTGCCTCCATTCTTCCTCCATTGTTTTCCATTGTGCCTCCATTGTCCCTTTTTTCCATTGTGCCTCCATTGTTCCCCCACTGTGCCTTTTCCATTATACATCCATTGTCCCTTATTTCCATAATGCATTTTTCCATTGTTCCTCCATTATTTTTCACCATAGTTCCCCCATTGTGCCTTTTCCACTGTGCCTCCATTTTCCTCCATTGTCCCTTTTTTCCATTGTGCCTCCAGTGTGCCTCCGTTGTTCCTTTTTTTCATTGTGCCTCCATTGTACCTCCCTTTTTGCGTTGTTCCCCCATTGTGCCTTTTCCATTGTGCCTCCATTATCCCTTTTTTCCATTGTGCCTCCATTGTTCCTCCATTCTCCCTTTTTTCCATTGTGCCTCCATTGTGCCTCCATTGTTCCTTTTTTTCATTGTGCCTCCATTGTACCTCCCTTTTTGCATTGTTCCTCCATTTTCCATTTTTTCCATTGTGCCTTCGTTGTTCCCCCATTGTGCCTTTTCCATTGTGCCTCCATTATCCCTTTTTTCCATTGTGCCTCCATTATTCCTCCATTGTGCCTTTCTTCGATTGTGCCGCCATTATTCTTCCATTGTCCCTTTTTTCCTTAGTGCCTCCATTGTTCCTTTTTCCCATTGTGCCTCCATTGTTCCCCCATTGTGCCTTTTCCATTGTGCCTCCATTGTCCCCTTCTTCCACTCTGCCTCCATTGGTCCTCCACTGTCCCTTTTCTCCATTGTGCCTCTATTGTCCATTTTTCCATTTTGCTACATTGTTCCTCCATTGTCCCTTTCTTCCATTGTGCCTCCATTGTTCTTCCATTATCCCTTTTTTCCATTATGCCTCCATTGTCCTTTTTTCCCATTGTGCCTCCATTGTTCCCCCATTGTGCCTTTTCCATTGTGCCTCAATTGTCCCATTTTTCCACACTGCCTCCATTGGTCCTCCACTGTCCCTTTTCTCCATTGTGCCTCTATTGTCCATTTTTTAATTTTGCTACATTGTTCCTTCATTGTCCCTTTTTTCCTTAGTGCCTCCATTGTTCCTTTTTTCCATTGTGCCTCCATTGTTCCCCCATTGTGCCTTTTCCATTGTGCCTCCATTATCCCTTTTTTCCACTGTGCCTCCATTCTTCCTCCACTGTCCCTTTTCTCCATTGTGCCTCTATTGTCCATTTTTTAATTTTGCTACATTGTTCCTTCATTGTCCCTTTTTCCTTAGTGCCTCCATTGTCCTTTTTTACCATTGTGCCTCCATTGTTCCCCCATTGTGCCTTTTCCATTGTGCCTCCATTGTCCCATTTTTCCACTGTGCCTCCATTCTTCCTCCATTGTCCCTTTTCTACATTGTGCCTCTATTGTCCATTTTTCCATTTTGCTACATTGTTCCTTCATTGTCCCTTTTTTCCTTTGTGCCTCCATTGTCCCTTTTTTCCTCACTGCCTCCATTGTTCCTTTTTTCCATTGTTCCTCCATTGTTCCCCATTGTGCCTTTTCCATTATGCCTCCATTGTCCTTTTTTCCCATGTGCCTCCATTGTTCCCCCATTGTGCCTTTTCCATTGTTCCTCCATTGTCCCATTTTTCCACTCTGCCTCCATTGGTCCTCCACTGTCCCTTTTCTCCATTGTGCCTCCATTGTCCATTTTTCCATTTTGCTACATTGTTCCTTCATTGTCCCTTTTTTCCTTTGTGCCTCCATTATCCCTTTTTTCCACTGTGCGTTCATTGTTCCTCCATTGTCCCTTTTTTCCATTGTGCCTCCGTTGTGCCTCCATTGTTCCTTTTTTTCATTGTGCCTCCATTGTACCTACGTTTTTTACATTGTTCCTCCATTGTCCCTTTTTTCCATTGTGCCTTTGTTGTTCCCCCAATGTGCCTCTTCCATTGTGCCTCCATTGTCCCATTTTCCCCCTCTATCTCCATTGTTCCTCCCCTGTTTTCCATTGTGCCTCCATTGTTCCCCCATTGTGCTTTTTCCATTTTGCCTGCATTATCCCTTTTTCCCACTGTGCCTCCCATCTTTCTCCATTGTCCCTTTTCCCCATTGTTCCTCCATTGTCCGTTTCTTCTATTATGCCTCCATTGTCCCTTTTTTCCATTGTGCCTCCATTGTTCCCCATTGTGCCTTTTCCATTATGCCTCCATTATTCCTTTTTCCCACTTTGCCTCCATTGTTCCTCCATTGTCCCTTTTTTCCATTGTTCCTCCATTGTCCTTTTTCTCCATTCTGCCTCCATTCTTCCTCCATTGTTTTCCATTGTGCCTCCATTGTCCCTTTTTTCCATTGTGCCTCCATTGTTCCCCCACTGTGCCTTTTCCATTATACATCCATTGTCCCTTATTTCCATAATGCATTTTTCCATTGTTCCTCCATTATTTTTCACCATAGTTCCCCCATTGTGCCTTTTCCACTGTGCCTCCATTTTCCTCCATTGTCCCTTTTTTCCATTGTGCCTCCAGTGTGCCTCCGTTGTTCCTTTTTTTCATTGTGCCTCCATTGTACCTCCCTTTTTTGCGTTGTTCCCCCATTGTGCCTTTTCCATTGTGCCTCCATTATCCCTTTTTTCCATTGTGCCTCCATTGTTCCTCCATTCTCCCTTTTTTCCATTGTGCCTCCATTGTGCCTCCATTGTTCCTTTTTTTTCATTGTGCCTCCATTGTACCTCCCTTTTTTGCATTGTTCCTCCATTTTCCATTTTTTCCATTGTGCCTTCGTTGTTCCCCCATTGTGCCTTTTCCATTGTGCCTCCATTATCCCTTTTTTCCATTGTGCCTCCATTATTCCTCCATTGTGCCTTTTCCATTGTGCCTCCATTGTCCCCTTTTTCCACTCTGCCTCCATTGGTCCTCCACTGTCCCTTTTCTCCATTGTGCCTCTATTGTCCATTTTTCCATTTTGCCACATTATTCTTCCATTGTCCCTTTTTTCCTTAGTGCCTCCATTGTTCCTTTTTCCCATTGTGCCTCCATTGTTCCCCCATTGTGCCTTTTCCATTGTGCCTCCATTGTCCCCTTTTTCCACTCTGCCTCCATTGGTCCTCCACTGTCCCTTTTCTCCATTGTGCCTCTATTGTCCATTTTTCCATTTTGCTACATTGTTCCTTCATTGTCCCTTTTTTCCTTTGTGCCTCCATTGTCCCTTTTTACCTTAGTGCCTCCATTGTTACTTTTTTCTATTGTGCCTCCATTGTTCCCCATTGTGCCTTTTCCATTGTGCCTCCATTATCCCTTTTTTCCACTGTGCCTCCCTTGTTCTTCCATTGTCCCTTTTTTCCATTGTGCCTCCGTTGTGCCTCCGTTTTTTACATTGTTCCTCCATTATCCATTTTTTCCATTGTGCCTTCGTTGTTCCCCCATTGTGCCTCTTCCATTGTGCCTCCATTGTCCCATTTCCCCCTCTGTCTCCATTGTTCCTCCCCTGTTTTCCACTGTGCCTCCATTCTTCCTCCATTGTCCCTTTTCTCCATTGTGCCTCCATTTTCCATTTTTCCATTTTGCTACACTGTTCCTTCATTGTCCCTTTTTTCCTTTGTGCCTCCATTGTCCCTTTTTTCCAATGTGCCTCCAGTTTAACCCATTGTGCCTTTTCCTTTGTGCCTCCATTATCCCTTTTTTCCACTGTGCCTCCATTCTTCCTCCATTGTCCTTTTTTCCCATTGTGCCTCCATTGTCCAATTTTTCCACTCTGACTCCATTGGTTCACCACTGTCCCTCTTCTCCATTGTGCCTCTATTGTCCATTTTTCCATTTTGCTACATTGTTCCTTCATTGTCCCTTTTTTCCTTAGTGCCTCCATTGTCCCTTTTTTCCTCACTGCCTCCATTGTCCTTTTTTTCCATGTGCCTCCATTGTTCCCCCATTGTGCCTTTTCCATTGTGCCTCCATTGTCCCATTTTTCCACTCTGCCTCCATTGGTCCTCCACTGTCCCTTTTCTCCATTGTGCCTCTATTGTCCATTTTCCCATTTTGCTACATTGTTCCTTCATTGTCCCTTTTTTGCTTTGTGCCTCCATTGTCCCTTTTTCCTTAGTGCCTCCATTGTTCCTTTTTCCCATTGTGCCTCCATTGTTCCCCCATTGTGCCTTTTCCATTGTGCCTCCATTGTCCCCTTTTTCCACTCTGCCTCCATTGGTCCTCCACTGTCCCTTTTCTCCATTGTGCCTCTATTGTCCATTTTTCCATTTTGCTACATTGTTCCTTCATTGTCCCTTTTTTCCTTTGTGCCTCCATTGTCCCTTTTTACCTTAGTGCCTCCATTGTTACTTTTTTCTATTGTGCCTCCATTGTTCCCCATTGTGCCTTTTCCATTGTGCCTCCATTATCCCTTTTTTCCATTGTGCCTCCGTTGTGCCTCCGTTTTTACATTGTTCCTCCATTATCCATTTTTTCCATTGTGCCTTCGTTGTTCCCCCATTGTGCCTCTTCCATTGTGCCTCCATTGTCCCATTTCCCCCCTCTGTCTCCATTGTTCCTCCCCTGTTTTCCACTGTGCCTCCATTCTTCCTCCATTGTCCCTTTTCTCCATTGTGCCTCCATTTTCCATTTTTCCATTTTGCTACACTGTTCCTTCATTGTCCCTTTTTTCCTTTGTGCCTCCATTGTCCCTTTTTTCCATTGTGCCTCCACTTTATCCCATTGTGCCTTTTCCTTTGTGCCTCCATTATCCCTTTTTTCCACTGTGCCTCCATTCTTCCTCCATTGTCCTTTTTTCCCATTGTGCCTCCATTGTCCAATTTTTCCACTCTGCCTCCATTGGTTCACCACTGTCCCTCTTCTCCATTGTGCCTCTATTGTCCATTTTTCCATTTTGCTACATTGTTCCTTCATTGTCCCTTTTTTCCTTAGTGCCTCCATTGTCCCTTTTTTCCATTATGCCCATTGTCCTTTTTTCCATGTGCCTCCATTGTTCCCCCATTGTGCCTTTTCCATTGTGCCTCCATTGTCCCATTTTTCCACTCTGCCTCCATTGGTCCTCCACTGTCCCTTTTCTCCATTGTGCCTCTATTGTCCATTTTCCCATTTTGCTACATTGTTCCTTCATTGTCCCTTTTTGCTTTGTGCCTCCATTGTCCCTTTTTCCTTAGTGCCTCCATTGTTCCTTTTTTCCATTGTGCCTCCATTGTTCCCCATTGTGCCTCCATTATCCCTTTTCTCCATTGTGCCTCCATTCTTTTCTCCATTGTGCCTCTATTGTCCATTTTTCCATTTTGTCCCATTATTCCACTCTGCCTCCATTGTTCCTCCACTGTCCCTTTTCTCCATTGTGCCTCCATTATCCCTTTTTCCACTGTGCCTCCATTCTTCCTCCATTGTCCCTTTTCTCCATTGTGCCTCCATTGTCCATTTTTCCATTGTACCTCCATTGTACCTCCATTATCCCTTTTTTCCACTGTGCCTCCATTGTTCCCCCATTGTGTCTTTTCCATTGTGCCTACACTATTCCTTTTTTCCACTGTACTTCCATTGTTCCTCCATTGTCACTTTTTTCCATTGTGCCTACATTATTCCTCTATTGTCCCTTTTTCCACTTTGCTTCCATTGTCCCTTTTTTCCACTTTGCCTCCATTGTTCCTGCATTGTCCCTTTTCCCTATTATGCCTCAATTGTTCCTCCATTGTCCTTTTTTTCAATGTGCCTCCATTGTTCCCCAATTGTACCTTTTCCATTGTTCCTCCATTGTCCCTTTTTCCACTGTGCCTCCATTGTTCCTTTTTTCCATTGTGCCTCCATTTTATCCCATTGTGCCTTTTCCATTGTGCCTCCATTATCCCTTTTTTCCACTGTGCCTCCATTCTTCCTCCATTGTCCTCTTTTTCCATTATGCCTCCATTGTCCTTTTTCCCATTGTGCCTCCATTGTTCCCCCATTGTGCTTTTCCATTGTGCCTCCATTGTCCAATTTTTCCACTCTGCCTCCATTGGTCCTCCACTGTCCCTTTTCTCCATTGTGCCTCTATTGTCCATTTTTCCATTTTGCTACATTGTTCCTTCATTGTCCCTTTTTTCCTTAGTGCCTCCATTGTTCCTTTTTTCTATTGTGCCTCCATTGTTCCCCCATTGTGCCTTTTCCATTGTGCCTCCATTATCCCTTTTTCCACTGTACCTCCATTCTTCCTCAATTGTCCCTTTTCTCCATTGTGCCTCCATTGTCCATTTTTCCATTTTGCTACATTGTTCCTTCATTGTCCCTTTTTTCCTTTGTGCCTCCATTGTCCCTTTTTTCCCAACTGCCTCCATTGTTCCTTTTTCCATTGTTCCTCCATTTTCCCGCATTGTGCCTTTTCCATTGTGCCTCCATTATCCCTTTTTTCCACTGTGCCTCCATTCTTCCTCCATTGTCCCTTTTTTCCATTATGCCTCCATTGTCCTTTTTTCCCATTGTGCCTCCATTGTTCCCCCATTGTGCCTTTTCCATTGTGCCTCCATTGTCCCATTTTTCCACTCTGCCTCCATTGGTCGTCCACTGTCCCTTTTCTCCACTTAGTGCCTCTATTGTCCATTTTTCCATTTTGCTACATTGTTCCTTCATTGTCCCTTTTTTCCTTTGTGCCTCCATTGTCCCTCTTTTTCCTTAGTGCCTCCATTGTCCCTTTTTTCCTCACTGCCTCCATTGTTCCGTTTTTCCATTGTACCTCCATTGTTCCCCATTGTGCCTTTTCCATTATGCCTCCATTGTCCTTTTTTCCCATGTGCCTCCATTGTTCCCCCATTGTGCCTTTTCCATTGTGCCTCCATTGTCCCATTTTTCCACTCTGCCTCCATTGGTCCTCCACTGTCCCTTTTCTCCATTGTGCCTCCATTGTCCATTTTCCATTTTGCTACATTGTTCCTTCATTGTCCTTTTTTCCTTTGTGCCTCCATTATCCCTTTTTCCACTGTGCGTTCATTGTTCCTCCATTGTCCCTTTTTTCCATTGTGCCTCCGTTGTGCCTCCATTGTTCCTTTTTTTCATTGTGCCTCCATTGTACCTACGTTTTTTACATTGTTCCTCCATTGTCCCTTTTTTCCATTGTGCCTTTGTTGTTTCCCCCAATGTGCCTCTTCCATTGTGCCTCCATTGTCCCCATTTTCCCCCTCTATCTCCATTGTTCCTCCCCTGTTTTCCATTGTGCCTCCATTGTTCCCCCATTGTGCTTTTTCCATTTTGCCTGCATTATCCCTTTTTCCCACTGTGCCTCCCATCTTTCTCCATTGTCCCTTTTCCCCATTGTTCCTCCATTGTCCGTTTCTTCTATTATGCCTCCATTGTCCCTTTTTTCCATTGTGCCTCCATTGTTCCCCATTGTGCCTTTTCCATTATGCCTCCATTATTCCTTTTTCCCCACTTTGCCTCCATTGTTCCTCCATTGTCCCCCTTTTTCCATTGTTCCTCCATTGTCCTTTTCTCCATCTCTGCCTCCATTCTTCCTCCATTGTTTTCCATTGTGCCTCCATTGTCCCTTTTTTCCATTGTGCCTCCATTGTTCCCCCACTGTGCCTTTTCCATTATACATCCATTGTCCCTTATTTCCATAATGCATTTTTCCATTGTTCCTCCATTATTTTCACCATAGTTCCCCATTGTGCCTTTTCCACTGTGCCTCCATTTTCCTCCATTGTCCCTTTTTCCATTGTGCCTCCAGTGTGCCTCCGTTGTTCCTTTTTTTTCATTGTGCCTCCATTGTTCTCCTTTTGCGTTGTTCCCCCATTGTGCCTTTTCCATTGTGCCTCCATTATCCCTTTTTCCATTGTGCCTCCATTGTTCCTCCATTCTCCCTTTTTTCCATTGTGCCTCCATTGTGCCTCCATTGTTCCTTTTTTTCATTGTGCCTCCATTGTACCTCCCTTTTGCATTGTTCCTCCATTTTCCATTTTTCCATTGTGCCTTCGTTGTTCCTCCATTGTGCCTTTTCCATTGTGCCTCCATTATCCCTTTTTCCATTGTGCCTCCATTATTCCTCCATTGTGCCTTTCTCGATTGTACCGCCATTATTCTTCCATTGTCCCTTTTTTCCTTAGTGCCTCCATTGTTCCTTCTCCATTGTGCCTCCATTGTTCCCCCATTGTGCCTTTTCCATTGTGCCTCCATTGTCCCCTCTTCCACTCTGCCTCCATTGGTCCTCCACTGTCCCTTTTCTCCATTAGTGCCTCTATTGTCCATTTTTCCATTTTGCTACATTGTTCCTCCATTGTCCCTTTCTTCCATTGTGCCTCCATTGTTCTTTCTATTATCCCTTTTTTCCATTATGCCTCCATTGTCCTTTTTCCCATTGTGCCTCCATTGTTCTCCATTGTGCCTTTTCCATTGTGCCTCAATTGTCCCATTTTTCCACTCTGCCTCCATTGGTCGTCCACTGTCCCTTTTCTCCATTGTGCCTCTATTGTCCATTTTTCCATTTTGCTACATTGTTCCTTCATTGTCCCTTTTTTCCTTTGTGCCTCCATTGTCCCTTTTTTCCTTAGTGCCTCCATTGTCCCTTTTTTCCTCACTGCCTCCATTGTCCGTTTTTCCATTGTGCCTCCATTGTTCCCCATTGTGTCTTTTCCATTGTGCCTCCATTATCCCTTTTTTCCACTGTGCCTCCATTGTTCCTCCATTGTCCCTTTTTTCCATTGTGCCTCCATTGTGCCTCCATTGTTCCTTTTTTTTCCATTGTGCCTCCATTGTACCTCCAGTTTTTTACATTGTTCCTCCATTTTCCATTTTTTCCATTGTGCCTCTAGTTGTTCCTCCATTGTGCCT
>JAPDNY010000683.1:0-27578 GCA_029375565.1 Gekko gecko
AATAGGGAGACAATTCTATTTAAGGCAGGAAGTTTGCCAGAAGCAGAGCTGACCCAGCTGAGCTCTGAGAAGGAGCAAGGTGTTTGAGCTGCCAGAGGGGTGAGTGGTATTTTTATTTATTTACTTTCAGCTGAGGTGCTTTAGCTGAGAAGGTACTGTGTCAGGGACTGTATTTGGGAGTGTGTGGGTGAGTTGTAACGGACTCCTGACTGCTGGAGTTAGGGTGTGAAAGGGTCATTGTTTGCCTGTAATTAAGTGCTTGGGTGAAATTGAATAGCAGACTCCTGGCTGCTGGAGTTGGGGTGTGAAAGGGGCTTTGTTTGACCGTCATTAAGTGCCTTGGGTGATTTTGAGTAGCTGCTGGCCACTCCCTCTCCTGGGAGACAATTCCATTTAAGGCAGGAAGTTTGCAAGAGGCACAAGCCTCTGGCACGAGCCGAAGGGCGAGAGCAAAGGGCGAGGCTCTTTGCCTGTGGCTCTTTGCCTGTGGCTCTTTGCCTAGGGGCTCTGTAAGAAGCCCAGGAAGAGCCAGAAAGCCAGGACCTTGGCTCCTTGGTAAGGTAAGTAGACTCCTACAACAGGAGCCATATAAATACAAAGGGTTTTAAAAGGGGGGTTATAGAAAAGTATTTGTTTAAAAACAATTATGAAGCCAGAATGCCAGCAGGGGGTTGGGGGCTATCCAGTGTTTTGCATGGAGTGTCACATGTATGACTATCTGCCCACTGGTCAGAAGTCTTGGGTGTGTGCTCGGTGCAAGGAGCTCCTGGTTCTCAGGGAGCGAGTTTGCTCCCTTGAGGCCAAGGTGGCTGACCTGGAGAAGCAGGGACAGTCAGTTAGGTGCACGGGGAAGACTCTCGGGGACTTGTTAGATATGTCCCACTCTGGATCTGGCAGCCCCGCTGCTGCCAGGGAGCATGAGGGCCAAGGGGAAAAGGGGCACCATGCTGAGGATAAGGGGAATGTGCCCTCAGAAGGGACCTCTTCTTCAGCTGGTGAACGGGTATCCTTTCGTACCAAGGAACCGTCCCTGGGAAGGGTGGGAGGGGGCTCTTGGTAGTTGGTGATTCGATCCTTAGGCAGGTAGACAGCTGGGTGGCGAACCCGCGTACTGACCGTATGGTGACTTGCCTGCCTGGTGCGAAGGTAGCGGACATTACGCGTGTTTTAGATAGGCTGGTAGATAGTGCTGGGGAGGAGCCAGTGGTCGTGGTGCACGTCGGCACCAACGATGTGGGGAAATGCAGTCGTGAGGTCCTGGAGGAGAAATTTAGGCTGCTGGGCAGGAAACTCAAGGCCAGGACCTCCAAGGTAGCCTTCTCGGAAGTGCTACCTGTTCCACGCGCAGGGCCGGAGAGACAGGCACAGATCAGGAGTCTCAATGCGTGGATGAGACGGTGGTGTAGGGGGAAGGGTTCAAGTTTGTTAGGCACTGGGATGCTTTTTGGGACAAGAGGGAGCTGTACAAAAGGGACGGTCTCCACTTGTCCCGAGAAGGAACCAGGCTGCTGGCACTCAAAATCAAAAAGGTGGCAGAGCAGTTTTTAAACTGAATAATGGGGGAAAGCCGACAGGAGATGAAAAGTCTCTGGTTCGGGATGGCTCATCTCAAAGAGATGAAGGGGTAGCTATTACTTTTGTACAAGGAAATGGATTACAATTGTCCACTGAGACTGTGGCTAATGATAGGAACTGCCTGGCAAGGTCTCGAGGCAGCAAGAGGAAGGCTGTGGGCTTAACAAACGTGGGAAACTATAAGTGTTTATACACAAATGCTAGAAGTCTCCGAAGTAAAATCGGGGAGTTGGAATGCTTGGTGTTGGGGGGGAAATAGACTTTGTGGGTATTTCAGAAACTTGGTGGGATGAGGAAAATCAGTGGGATACGGTGATTCCTGGTTATAAATTATATCGGAAGGATAGGGGGAAAGGGTTGGAGGTGGGGTGGCTCTGTATGTCAGAGAGGGTATACCGTCCAGTAAGATTGAGAGGGTAAGAGAATTGGATTCACTTCTGGAAATGCTATGGGTTGAAATAGTGGGTCCAAAAGGAGGCTTAACAGTGGGAGTTTGTTATCGCCCACCAGATCAAAAGATAGAGGAGGATTATAAAATGATGAATGAATTAAAGATAGCGGCTAGACGAAATAACTGTGTTGTAATAGGCGACTTTAACTACCCACACATTGATTGGATCAATATGAGTTCTAGTCGGGAAAAAGAGATTGCGTTCTTAGACACTCTCAATGACTGTGCTGTGGAACAGATGGTCACAGATCCTACCAGGGGAGAGGCGATCCTGGATTTGGTCCTAAGTAACACCCAAGACCTGGTGAGAGATGTAAAAGTGATTGCACCACTTGGGAACAGTGACCATAATGTCATTGAGTTTAACATTTGTACAGATAGGGAGTTGCCCAAAAAGACTGACGCAACCACTTTTAACTTTAAAAGGGGTAACTTCTCTGGTATGAGGGGACATGTGAGGAAGAAATGGAAAGGAAGAGTGGAGAAGGTCAAAACCATTGGGGAAGCTTGGAGACTATTTAAAAAGACAATCCTAGAAGCTCAGAAAAAATATATACCGCAAGTTAGGAAAGGTACAAATAGGTATAGAAAAAAGCCTGCATGGTTAACAAATAAAGTAATGGAAGCTGTAAAAGGTAAGAAGGATTCCTTTAAGCGGTGGAAAGCTAGTCTTAGTGAGGTTGATAAAAGGGAACACAGACTATGGCAAATAAAATGCAAGTCTGTGATCAGGCAAGCAAAAAGGGAATATGAGGAGCATATCGCAAAAAACATAAAGACCAACAATAAAACTTTCTTCAAATACATTAGAAGTAGGAAGCCAGCCAGGGAGGCAGTGGGGCCCTTGGATGACCAAGGGGTAAAAGGAGTAGTGAAGGATGATAGGGAAATGGCTGAGAAGCTGAATGCATTTTTTGCCTCTGTCTTCACTGTGGAAGAGGAGAAGTGTTTGCCCACTCCAGAAGCACCGATTTCGGGAGGGGGTTTGAAAGACCTGAATCAGATTGCGGTAACAAGAGAGGAAGTCCTCCGACTGATGGACAATTTAAAAACTAATAAATCACCAGGCCCGGATGGCATTCATCCGAGAGTTCTGAAAGAACTCAAATGTGAACTTGTGGATCTCCTGACAAAAATATGTAATCTTTCTTTAAAATCTGCCTCAATTCCTGAGGACTGGAAGGTAGCTAATGTCACTCCCATCTTTAAAAAGGGCTCCAGGGGAGATCCAGGAAATTACAGGCCAGTCAGTCTGACATCGATACCGGGTAAGTTGGTGGAAACTGTTATTAAGGAAAGAATTAGTAGGCACATTGATGAACAAAAACTATTGAGGCAGACTCAGCATGGGTTCTGTAAGGGAAGATCTTGTCTCACTAACCTGTTAGTGTTTTTTGAGGGAGTGAACAAACATGTGGACAAGGGGGACCCAATAGATATTATTTACCTTGACTTCCGGAAAGCTTTTGATACAGTTCCTCATCAAAGGCTCCTAAGTAAGCTCAATAGTCATGGGATAAAAGGACAAGTCCTCTTGTGGATCAAAAACTGGCTTATAAATAGGAAACAGAGAGTGAGTATAAATGGGAAACTTTCTCAGTGGAGGGTGGTAAGCAGTGGGGTACCACAGGGATCAGTACTCGGTCCGATGCTTTTTAACTTGTTTATTAACGATTTGGAATTGGGAGTAAGCAGTGATGTGGCTAAATTTGCAGATGACACAAAGTTGTTCAGGGTGGTGAAAACCAGGGAGGATTGTGAGGCACTCCAAAGGGATCTGTTGAGGATGGGTGAGTGGGCGTCAACGTGGCAAATGGGGTTCAATGTGGCCAAGTGCAAAGTGATGCACATTGGAGCCAAAAATCCTAAATATAAATACACGTTGATGGGGTCTGATCTGGCAGAGACGGACCAAGAGAGAGATCTTGGAGTCGTAGTGGATAACTCGCTGAAAATGTCTACACAATGTGTAGCTGCAATAAAGAAGGCCAACGCTATGCTGGGGATTATTAGGAAGGGAATTGATAACAAATCAGCCAGTATCATCATGCCCCTGTATAAATCATTGGTGCGACCTCATTTGGAATACTGTGTACAGTTCTGGTCACCACATCTCAAAAAGGATATTATAGCATTGGAAAAAGTGCAGAGAAGGGCAACTAGAATGATAAAAGGGTTGGAACACCTTCCCTATGAAGAAAGGTTAAAATGCTTGGGGCTCTTTAGCTTGGAGAAACGACGGCTGAGAGGTGACATGATCGAGGTTTATAAGATTATGAATGGGATTGAGCAGGTTGAGAAAGAAGTACTTTTCTCCCTTTCTCACAATACAAGAACTCGTGGGCACTCTATGAAATTGCTGAGCAGTCGGGTTAGAACAGATAAAAGGAAATACTTCTTCACCCAAAGAGTGATTAACATATGGAATTCACTGCCACAGGAGGTCGTGGCAGCTGCAAGCATGGACAGTTTCAAGAGGAAATTAGATAAACATATGGAGCAGAAGTCCACCAGTGGCTATTAGCCACAGGCAGGGGTCTTTTCGGGGGGAGCCCACCGGAGCGCAGCTCCGGGAGCTCAGAAGCCAAGCCCCGCCCCCAGCCGGTGTCCCGGAGAGTCTTTCAGGCAGCCGAATGTCAATTTCAGCTCCATTATATCCTATGGGCCATTGAAGTCAATGGTGAAAACATAGGGTATATTCTGGGGGCTGGAGGAGAGGGGTTTGAGGGAGAGGCTCAAAACTCACAGGATAGCTGATGGAGCCTCTCCCCAAGATACCCACCAAGTTTCAAGAACATTGGACCAGAAGGGTCCAATTCTATGGCCCCTAAACAGGTTGCCCCTATTCCCTCCATTGTTCTCTATAGTGGGAAAAAAATAACTTATTTTCCCACCATAGAGAACAATGGAGGAAATGGGGCAACCTGTTTGGGGGCCCATAGAATTGGACCCCCTGGTCCAATGTTCTTGAAATTTGGTGGGTATCTTGGGGAGAGGCTCCATCAGCTATCCTGTGATCTTGGAGCCTCTCCTCAAACCCCTCCCCTCCAGCCCCAGAATATACCCTATGTTTTCACCATTGACTTCAATGGCCCATAGGGTATAATGGGGCTGAATTGCCACTGAATTTCTTTCATTCCCTCCTTTCCTTCTTTTCTTTTTCCTCTTTCCCTCATTCTTCTCTTCTCTTCTCTTCTCTTCTCTTCTCTTCTCTTCTCTTCTCTTCTTCTTCTCTTCTCTTCTCTTCTCTTCTCTTCTCTTCTCTTCTCTTCTCTTCTCTCTCTCTTCTCTCTTTCTTTCTTTCTTTCCCACCTTCTTCTCTTCTCTTTTTTCCTCCTTTCCCTGTTTCCCTCCCTCTTCCCTCTCTTTCTTTCTCTCTTTCCTTCCTTCTTTCCTTCTCTCTACTCTCTCTCTTTCCTTCCCTATTTCCTCCTTCTGTGGCCGAACTCTAGTGAGAAGGAGTTTAAACTTTAAACCCCTTCTCTCTTAGCTCCCCCACCCAGACCAGCTGGGGAAGGGAAGGGGAGGCTTTTGAAGATGCTTCCCCCCTTTTGCTTCCCCTTCTGACATCACTTCCGGTGATGTCAGGGGGTGTGGCATATGCTAATAGCCTAATCGCTCATTAGCATACCATATGCTAATGAGCTCCTGCAGCTGTTCTTCTACGAAAAGACCCCTGGCCACAGGGTATAGATGGGGACTCTCAATCTGGGGCAGGTGATGCACTCTATTCTTGGTGCTGGAGGGGGCAGCAGTGGGAGGGCTTCTGGTGCCCTGGCCCCACTGCTGGACCTCCTGATGGCACCTGGTATATTTTGGCCGCTGTGTGACAGAGTGTTGGACTAGATGGGCCATTGGCCTGATTCAACATTGGCTTCTCTTATGTTCTTATGTTCTTATGTTCTTAAAGGATATAAAAGTTCTTTATAGAAGCCCAGAATTAGATACCCCCTCCCTAATGAACTTGTTCTTGCAGGCTGTGAAGGAAAAAACAAACCCCCTTCCAGGATGCCGTATGTCCCCACCACTCACTTAGATGAGAAACAGTCTTTTATTAATGTTGGTTGTAATTGTGCAATTTATTAATATATTATACATTCTGAAAAATGTTGTGCTGCCTCTCCAGGATCCTGCCTGAGATGGTTTACAAATAACAATATCTTTGAATGTTCTTCTTCTTCTTCTTCTTCCTCCTGTTCTTAGACCAAAGTCTTGAACAATAAAACTTAAAAACATAAATAAAATCCGTGTCTAAAAAACACCTCCTTTTGACACATCTCTGTGGCCTCTAGAAATCTAGCAACCAAATAAGTACATTTGGAATCTGAGTCCTCTAAGAAGTATTGAACCTTTTGCTCTACTGTCACCAGAAGCAGCATAGTCCATTTATCAAAACATGGCATGATCCATTTTCGTCTAAGCTGAATACATAAGGACATAAGAACATAAGAGAAGCCAATGTTGGATCAGGCCAATGGCCCATCCAGTCCAACACTCTTTTACACAGTGGCCAAAAATACCAGGTGCCATCAGAAGTGCCTCCAGTGGGGCCAGGACACTAGAAGCCCTCCCAATGTTGCCCCCCTCAAGCACCAGACCAAGAGTTCCTATCTATACCTTTTGGGTAATAGCCATTGATGGACCTCTGCTCCATATGTTTATCCAATTGCCTCTTGAAGCTGTCCATGCTTGTAGCCGCCACTACCTTCTTTAGCAGTGAATTCCATGTGTTAATCCCTCTTTGGGTGAAGAAGTATTTCTTTTTATCCATTCTAACCTGACTGCTCAGCAATTTCATTGAGTGTTCACGAGTTCTTGTATTGTGAGAAAGGGAGAAAAGTGCTTCTTTCTCCACTTGCTCTATCCCATGCATAACCTTGTAAACCTTGATCATGTCACTCCTCAGTTGTCATTTCGCCAAGCTAAAGAGTCCCAAGTGCTTTAACCTTTCTTCATTAGGAAAGTGTTCCACCCCTTTTATCATTCTAGTTGCCCTTTTCTGCACTTTTTCTAATGCTACCATATCCTTCTTGACCGAGTGCAGAGCTCTACGGTACCTCACTGCTTACCAGCCTCCGCTGTGAAAATTGCCCATTTATACTCACTCTCTGTTTCCTATTAATTAGCCAGTTTTTGATCCACAATAGGACTTGTCCTTTTATCCCGTGATTATTGAGTGTTTGATGAGGAACTTTATCAAATGTTTTCTGGAAGTCCAGGTAAACAACATCAATTCGGTCCCCCTTATCCACATATTTGTTCACCCCATCAAAAAATACTAACAGGTTAGTGAGACAAGATCTTCCCTTACAGAACCCATGCTGAGTCTGCCTCAATAGCCCTTGTTCATCAATGTGCCTACTAATTCTCTCCTTAATAATGGTTTCCACCAACTTACCCGGTATTGATGTCAGATTGACTGGCCTGTGATTTCCCGAATCTCCTCTGGAACCCTTTTTAAAGATGAGAGTGACATTAACTACCTTCCAGTCCTCAGGAATGGGGGCAGATTTTAAGGAAAGATTACATATTTTTGTAAGGAGATCCTCAAGTTCACATTTGAGTTCTTTCAGAACTCTTGGATGTATGCCATCCAGTCCTGGTGATTTATTAGTTTTTAAGTATCAATTGTAGGACCTCCTCTCTCATCAGCTCAATCTGACTCAGGACTTTCAACACCCCCCCGAAATGAGCGGTTCTGGAGTGGGCAAGCACTTCTCATCCTCCACAGTGAAGACAGAAGCAAAAAATGCATTCGGCTTCTCAGCCATTTCCCTATCGTTCTTCAGTAATCCTTTTACCCCTTGGTCATCCAAGGGCCCCACTGCCCTCCTGGCTGGTTTCCTGTTTCTAATGTATTTGAAGAAAGTTTTATTGTTAGTCTTTATGTTTTTCGCTATACGCTCCTTATATTCCCTTTTTGCCTGCCTAATCACAGACTTGCATTTTATTTGCCACAGCCTGTGTCCCCTTTTATCAACCTCACTGAGACTAACTTTCCACCACTTAAAGGAATCCTTCTTACCTTTTACAGCTTCCATTACTTTGTCTGTTAACCATGCAGGCCTTTTTCTATACCTGTCTGTGCCTTATCTAACCTGCGGTATGTATTTTTTTTCTGAGCTTCTAGGATTGTAGTTTTAAATAGTCTCCAAGCTTCCCCAATGGCTTTGACCCTTTTTACTTTTCCTTTCATTTTCCTCTTCACAAGTCCCCTCTTTTCAGAGAAGTTACCCCTTATAAAGTTAAAAGTGGTTGTGGTGGTCTTTTTGGGCAGCTCTCTATTTATACAAATGTTAAACTCAATAACATTATGGTCACTGTTTCCAAGCGGTGAGATCATTTTTACATCTCTCACCAGGTCATGGGTGTTGCTTAGGACCAATCCAGGATTGTCTCTCCACTAGTAGGTTCTGTGACCATCTGTTCCATAGCACAGTCATTGAGAGTGTCTAGAAACTCAATCTCTTTTTCCTGACTTGAACACATATTGACCCAGTCAATGTGTGGGTAGTTATAATAACCTATTATGACACAGTTATTTCATTTAGTCACTGTCTTTAATTCTTTCATCATTTTATAACCCTCCTCTATCTTTTGATCTGGTGGGCAAAAACAAACTCCCAGTGAAGCTTCCTTTTGGGCCCACTATTTTGACCCATAGTATTTCCAGAAGTGAATCTAATTCTCTTACCCTCTCTGACATACAGAGCCACCCAACTCCAAACTCCCCCCCCTTCCTTCCAATATAATTTATAACCAGAAATCACCATACCCTACTGATTTTCCTTATCCCACCAACTTTCTGAAATACCCACAGTGTCTATGTTTCCCCCCAGGACCAAGCATTCCAACTCCCCCATTTTACCTCAGACTCTTCTAGCATTTGTGTATAAACATCTATAATTTACCAGGCATGTTTGGCCCACAACCTTCCTCCTGCTGCCTTGCGACCTTGCCAGGCAGTCTATATTGTTTGTTAGAGTCTCAGTGGACAATTCTAATCCATTTCCCTGTTGAAAAATAACAGCTACCCCTTCATCTCTTTGAGATGAGCCATCCTGAAAAAGAGACTTTTCATCTCCTGTTAGCTTTCTTCCAGGAGAATATGTAGGAAGGAGTCTACTCACTGGAGAGGGCAAGGACAACTGATTTGGAAAAGGGATCCTTAACAAATGACCCAGCAGTTAAATTGTGAATGCATAAAAGCTCTACATAACTTTGGGTTAAGCAAAGATTCTAAATTTGGATTAAGCAAAGATTCTAAAAACTAAAAGATCACCAAGACCAGATGGTTTTCACCTAGAGTCCTTAAAGAACTCGCTGGCAATCTTTAAGCAGCAGCTGGACAAACACTTGTCAGGGATGCTCTAGGCTGATCCTGCATTGAGCTGGGGGCTGGACTAGATGACCTTTTTGGCCCCTTCCAACTTTGTGATTCTATGAACTCAAATGTCAAACTACTGATATACTAACTAAGATATGCAACTTGTCCCTAAAATCAGCCTCTGTACCAGACAACTGGAGAGTGGGCAAATTAGCATCCATTAAAAAAAAAAAATAAGGCCAGTTAGTATAACAGCAGTTCCAGGAGAACTGATGGAAAGCATTGTTAAAGTTAAAATTGTCAAGCAAAGGGAAGGACAACTTGCTGAATTAAAAACAACATGGTTTCTGCAGAAGTAAGTAATGTCTCACTGACATTTTGGAGTTTATCAAAAGTGTCAATGAACATGTGGGCAGGAATGAGCTGGTAGACATAGACCGATTTCCCAGAAGCCGCTGCTCTGCCCTTGCTCTTACCTTTCCCCGGTTGTATGCATGAATTTCCCACTATTTGCTACACTGCCACATTTTGTCCTGCAGCTTTGCCGATATCCCCCGTGTCTTCTCAATCCTGTTTTTTGAGGATCGAAAAGACGTGAGGCAAATTGGGTGAAGCTGTGGGTCAAAATGCAGCTGCGCAGCAAATGGTGGGAAACTAACGGATACAATTGGGGGAAAGGAAAGAATAAGGTTGGAGCAGCGGCTTGTGGGAAATTGGTCTTGATTTATTTGGAATTTGATTAATTTGGAATGTGCCTCTTTAAATCAGTTGCTGCGGAGCACAGGCAGGATCGTGTTGTTGCAGTCTCCCTGTTTGTGGGCTCCCCAGAGGTAGCTGGTTGGCCCCTTTGCGAACACAGTGCTGGACTAGATGGGCGCTTGGTCTGATTCAGCATGGTTCTTCTTATGTCCTTATGTTCTGAACATCCTGGCCTGCAATAGCTTGATATTTACGGTGGAAGCTACGGCTCTTTTTGGCAGGCATAAGGCATCATAAGTTAAAAGTAGGTGTTTGGAAATTGGTCACCAGCATCAGGATGATGGTGACTTAAAAAAAAAGAAATGTCCCTCCCTATCATAATGTTATTGGCCCAATGGCATCCAAGTGAATGTTACATTTGAGTGAAGCTCTAAAACTGGGCCTCTCCAAGTCCTGTAATCAAACCACTACACCACATTGGCACAAGTCTTCTCAAAAGTGGAGGGATCTCTGGGACCATTTCTTCTCACTAATGTTTTCTGCTCTTTCTAGACAAATACCACCGTAATCATCTATTTCAGTTCAAAACCGAACCCTAAAGATGTTTTTTGTTACGAAGCCAACACTGTTGGTGGTACCAGGTAGGGTTCTAGCAGCCACATTGAACTTACAGTAGATATTTGGTCTCTAACAGAGGTTTTTCCGAGCAGATAACACACATCCATTCTGCCTTTAACATTCCTAGGCGAGACTTCAGGATGAAGATAGCATCTGGCAACTCTACTAAAAACAACCCTGTCAAATGGACTAAGAGCACTACTGACAAACTTGTGAGTATATTTTTCTTGACATGGCTAAAGGAGTCAAGAATATGTGCTTGTAATATTGTCACGTCCCCCGCTGTCCAATGCCAACTGATCCCCTGTTGCTGTCCTGGATGACCTGATCCGGGACCTCAGCTGGACCTCTGCAAGTGCCACCTGGGGAGGGGGTCCCAGACCCAGGTTGTAGAAGAAGGGAGGGGAGGAGGGCCTCAGAATATGGGCCTCTTAAAACAGGTTACACCACCTCATTGCCCACCTGGAGTCTGGCTTAGATGTGACCTTTGTCCTCCGTCTCTCTCTCTCTCTCTCTCTCTCTCTCTCTCTCTCTCTCTCTCTCTCTCTCTCTCTCTCTCTCTCCTGAGCTGGTGCTATTTGCTCCATTCCCAGAATGCCCAGTTGTTTCTTGGGCTCCAATGACAACTGGTGTGATGGTAACTTCTTCTCCCAGAGATGCTCTAACTCTGTTCGTAGGTCTTGTTATCCTGTGATCTGGTCCTGTTCTTTCTTTTTTATTCCACTGTCTCCTGGAATTGCAGTGTCAGTGATCCAAACCTTCATTTCTCTACAATTGTGATATCAAGGGTGTTACGCTTCACGTATGTATCTGTTTGTAATCAAACATCCCAAAGAATCTTTGTTTTCTCATTTTTCATAAACTTCTGTGGTTTGTGCTCCAATGAATTTCCGATAGTAACCCATACTTCTTGCAAAGATTCCAGCACAACATACTTGCAACTCTATTGTGACATTCTTTAAAGTCAGTTTCAGCAATTTTTTGGCAGGCACTGAACTTGTGGTCGACTGTTTCACCCTTTGTTTCGCAAACTCTACATTTGCTGTTATCACTGCTCTTCTGAATCTTGGCTTTCATACAATTCATTTTGAGTGCCTGTTCTTGTGTAGCTAGAATGAGTCCTTCCATTTCTTTCAAGTGCCCATTTTGGAGCCACTTCCAGGTACTTTTATTATCAGTTTTATTCTCTGTGCCTTTCAAATGTTGCCCATACAAGTGCTTCCAGTTGTCAAAAACTGCTCATTCAATCAATTGATACTCAAGTCCATAAAGTCCATAAAACGTCTTTATATGCAGATGACCTGGTTCTCTATTTAAGTAACCCTGTATCTTCCCTGCAAATGTTGCTTTCAATACTACAGAAATTTGGTTGTCTGTCTGGACTGAGAGTAAATCCATCCAAAACAGAGCTATTTCCAATATATCTCACTGCTGAAGCAAAAGTGACTCTTGAAAATGAATTCAAATTTAAATGGACTGAGAAGGCATGGAGAAACTTGGGAATTTTTATCCCAGGTGACTTGAAAGATCTATTGAAGGTCAATTACCATCGTCTCCAAGAAGAGGTACAGAATAGCATGAAAAGATGGAACAGCATGTATCTCTTGGCCACACAGATTCCATCTGGTGAAGAGTTTCATCCTTTCCAGATACATTTTTTTTTATTTACGGCATTGCCAATTAAAATACTGAGCTGAATTATTTTTTATGGGCTAACAAAAAGTCTTGGCTTAATTTTAAGATGGTTCGTAACCCCAGAGGACATGGAGGTATGGACGTCCCAGATTTAAGACTTTATCATGAGGCAGCTTCCTTGACTTACCTAGTAATGGCAGTGACCCAACCCACAGTTGTGGTCTGGATGCAGTTAGAAAATGCTTTCTCTCCGGTTAACTCCTTAGCTGACTTTTTATGGAACGATAAGAGGAATAGAAATGCAATGAAATTTTCTTCTCCATGTCTAGACAGCATGATTGCAATATGGGATAAAAGACGGAAAAAGATATCTTCAGGAAGATCTTTACTATCTTCGATTCAGAACCAGAAATGGTTCCCTCCCGCAAATTCTCTGTCGGCAAGTTGTACCTGGAAACCAACTAGAAATCTACATTTAATGCATCTAATTGATAATGGACTATTGAAATTAAAACAGAATGTGGAGGATCTTTTGCAACAGCCTCTTTCATGGTGGCAGTATCATCAAATTAAACATTTGACACTTTCTTCTATTGTTAAAGAGTCAATCTCAAGGCCTCTCAAGGACTTTGAAATTTTGCTCAAAAATATACCTGAGCATACATCTGGTCTACTTTCTAGATTATATGATATTCTGTTATGATTAGAAATGCCAAAAGCTTATTCTTACCAACAGCTTTGGCAGATGGACTGTCAACAACGAATTTTGGAGAAGGATTGGCCAGGTATATGGGAGGCAGTATGTTTCAAATCAAATATATATTCTCTGAAATACCAATATATTAAGTTGCTGACAAGATGGTATTTACTACCTATAAGAATGCATTGCATCAACAAAAGATCCAAGATATTCAAAGGGATGTGGCTATGTAGCAGATTTTCTCCACTGTCGGTGGACTTATGAACAAGTACAAGACTTCTGGAGAGGTATTCTCTTACACATCAAGAATATCACAGGGATGGATCTTCCATTTCTGCCAGAGGCTTTGCTATTAAATTATTGGAAAATGCCATCTGGAAAATTAAAATGCATCCAATTGACCTCAACTCTAATTTCAGCAGCTAGAACATTGTTAGCCTCAAAATGGAAAGATAAGAAAATGCTGACAATAGATCAATGGCTCTGAAAGTTGTGGGACTTTTATATATTAGGTAAACTGAATAATAATACACAACTGAACAGATCAGATCAACAGAAACTAGCATACACTGAACTGTGGTCTTATGTGGACTTGATATGAATATAAGCAGATCCTTTTGTTTTGATGATCGACCAGGGCTTATTCATCTTAACTTCACAGTTTCATATGTTTTATTTATAGTTTCAATATATGTGTTGTGTTTAATATGTGAAGTATTTAAAAATTAAAAAATTATTTTAAAAATACACACTAAATAATCCACTTTCAATCCACTTTAAGTGCGCTTTCCAACTGTATTTTACTGTGTGAACTGGCAAAATCCAGTTGGAATGTGCATTAGAAGTGGATTGAAAGTGGATTATTTAGTCTGTGTGACCGCAGCCAAAGTGAGATTTGATTTCAATTTCTGTAACCTTAAATATTGTATACTTCACCTAGAAGCTTCTCTTTGTTTTTCTTGCTGCAGTCATTCAGTGCTCTTTTTTCTTCTTCAACTGCTTGCTTAGGTTTCAGGCAACCTCTTCATCCCTAATTTTCTTAGTAAATAAAGATGATCAACAGCACTGCTACGGTTTCCATTATCATCATCATGTGAGTTTTCTGATCTATTGCTTCAAATTCTGCTTGTTTCCAGTCGATAATGCCAGCTGTGCATATTACAGTTGGGATTGCCCACATCTTACCTGCCTTTAGTGTGTTGTCTCCATTGCTGTTCCAATTTTGTTTGCAATATCTTTTTAACTCTTTGGTAATGCTTCTTGGTTGTATTTTTCTTAACAAGGGTATGTTTGATGGTATTAGCTTCCAACAATCGAAGGTATTTGTGTTTTTCCCCAAAGCTCAGTGCTTTGTTGTTGTTGTCAAGGCCAAATTCCAATGCTCGATCTTTCCTGAACATTCAAACTCTATTTAGTAAAGAGTCAATCTCTAATGATGATTTCCCATACATTTTCAGGCCATCCATATACAATAGGAGTTAAATCTTCTTAACAAAACCAACAATTTTTATCCCCTTTGTCCATGGGCAGACAGCTATGGACTATGAGATAACCATCATGACTCAGAAGACATTTAGAGCCTTCTAATGTAGAAACACAGAAACATATAACTGGAAAGGAACTGGAAGGTCATCTAGTCCAACCTCCTGCACAATGCAAGAAATCCACACCTACCTCCCCTCTGCATTCCCCAAGTGACATCAGCTCCATGCTCAGAGGAATTTTTAAATCAGTTTCATGCTGCATTTGCATTTTTAAATCAATTTCGTGCTGCTGTGATGCTGTCTTTCTCTATGCTTGATGGCATCACAGCAGCACGAAATTGATTAAAAAATGCAGATACAGATTTGACCTACGCCTCTGTTGACACAGCTCAGTTCAAGTTGATCATGCTGCTGACTCAGATTCAGTGTATGAGCTAGTACGACTCCCAGACACTGAGATATTGCAAATAGTTGCAACATTGAAGGTTATGGAAGTTATGAGTTTTCTGGACCCTAAAAAAGTTGCCTATCCCTTTCTCCTTTGATCTTTGTGCAGAAAGTGGTGGGTAAATACAAGAAGGAAGTGAAAATACCAGCAAAAGGATGGAGGGGCTTCTTCATTCAGGTAGGTTCCTAGTTTCTTCTGCTCTCCCTTCCTTCTTCTGCTGTCCAGATGTAAGGCTCTCTCCTAACAGATACATACATAAAGGTTCGTATTCTTGAATTATCACAAAGCTTCTAAAAGCTTTGAATTATCACAAAAGCTTCTAACTTTGCATCTGTGTATGTGCAAAGTGTTTGGTCAACTCAGGTTGATGAGCCCTTAGCCCAGGGGTGTCAAACATGTGGCCCGGCGGCTGGATTCAGACCAAGAGATGTCAGTGATCAGACACTGTTAAATAAACAACATATTGCAAGAGTGCTAATGTTTGAAGCATGGTTTTATTTTAAGTAAAAAAGCCCCTTTGTGTTTGTGTCCTTTATAAAGTTTATATCTCTGCTACCTGGCATTACATTTTATGGCACACATGGCCTGGCCTGACAAGGTCTCATTTATGTCAGATCCGGCCCTCATAACAAATGACTTCGACACCCCTGCCTTAGCCCATTTCTCCACAGCCCTACTACTCTTTCAGATCTTTTCTAAGCAACCTTTTGAACAGAACTGCAATTTCATCACAGGCCATCTACCACGGACGTCCATTTACAGTAACATCAGACCTTTACATCATCCCAGACACGTTCCCATGTCCTGACTGCAATGAAGATGAAGATGGATGCCATGGAACGTTGGTCTGACGATCACCAAGAAATGTTAATCAAGCAATTCATTTTTCATAATGGAGTTCTGGTGGTGGTTGTAGATCAGCTCAATATCTTAGGTGGTGTAACAAGGTGTTTTATAGGTGGTATAACAAGAAAAAGAGTATGAGATGGAAATCTGTTGATTATGTATCCCTAGTGGTTGTGGGGATTAAATTCATGGAGGGTAAGTCTTATCTGTGGCTACTAGCCATGGTGACTGAGGGAAACCTTCACATTCAAAGGCACTATACCTTTGAATCCCAGAGCCAGGAGACAACGTCAGGGGCAGATCTTGGCCTCTATGCCTTGTTGCTGGCCCTCCAGAGGAATTGGTTGGCCACTGTGAGAAACAGGATGCTAGACTAGATGGACCACTGGTCTGATCCAGCAGGGCTCTTCTTATATATGTATGATAACCAGCTTCATTGTAAAAGTCATGCAAACATATGTGTTGTCATGATTAGAATATTGGACTGAGGCTGAGGAGAACTTCATTCAAATCCCTACTTCGTCATGAATCTTAGCTTGGGGACATTACTATGTCTCCTTTTGATCTATTTTAAATGGTTGTCATAAGCATAAAGATTGCAGTTTGGAACCTGTATACCTCTCTGAGTCCACTGGAGAATAGAAGAGATTTTTAAAAAACACACAATTGAGTAAGAGCAAAGACACTACTGACATTTCTCTAGGCATAGATACCCGTATTCCCGTTGAACGCCAATCTCTGTCTTGTGTGGTAAGTTATACTGGGGGGAGGCGGGAATCTGAACCTGGATTTCTCACCTCTCAATCAATTTCTCTGGCCAATGCTCTTTACTCCCTCTTAAGAAAGTCACTTTCTGCCTTCTCTGGTTCCTATGTTGGCTCCCTAAGTCGATGGAATGCTGACCTAACATCTTTGATTTGCAAATAGCACTCATACAAGGAGGAGTTTAGCACTTCCCCCTGCCATTTTGGTCATTTCAATCCACCTCCCCAATGTTGGAATTCATCCCACTGGGGAAAACATACCAGATGTGGCCCTTGGGAGAAAATGGAAATTACTGACAAGGTTTGTTGAAGTGGGCCAAATAGTATCTCAATTTGCAGCCAGTCATGGACACCCCATCGGAATCCCCACCAGTACGTACCTCAGTTGCCTTGAGTGACATGGCCCATCAAGCAGCAGAGAAGGGGTTGCCCATCCCAAGCTCCACGAATGGGTCAAAGTTCAAATTTCAGCTCCTTAGAGCGTTGGCATCAGTTTAGTAAAATGTACCATCTGTCTTACTGGTGTATTCTGTGAAGAACCCACAAAAATTCTCTTCATATGATTGTTAACTGTTATCTTTTCATCGACTGTACTCTTATTTATCCTTATAATTAATAAATACTTTATTTGAATGACATTGTAATAATTGTAGTTCATGGCAGTGGACATGGGCCCTTTCTGCACCCATATTTAGCCTCGGTTTCTGAGTGCATCCTATTCTTCCATTCTGCATTCCCTCCTGCTTTCACTTCTACTTTGTGTCGGAGTTTTCTCTTGTTTCTGCATTTGTTTTACAGGAATCTGCATTCAGACTGCTTCCAGCACACTGTTGCCACACAGCTACCCAAACTCTTTTACTGTGATTCTTTGTTCTCATCCGCTTTCAAATCACTTATCCTTTCTAAAGTAGAATTGTTTCTGCCCTCCTCTGTTTCCACCTCTTTCTCTTTAGGTTGAGGCTCTTTCCCTGTTCTGTTTTCTTTCCTCCTTCTCCAAAGACAAAAGAGGACATGTCCTCTCGCTCAGGCAAACTTTTAAAAAGCCAGAGAGAGCATAAGAAGGAATCGTTAAATATAAAGGAGTAGGGGATTCCCTGCTCCCAAAGGTGTCAGTCTTGCATGTATGGGCCTGGATTTCCCCCTCCCTTCCCTTTCTTTTTGCAGAATCACAGAGGGAGGGCGGGAGAGAGGGACAGGTTGGTAGCCAGTTAGCTCAATAAAATGTGGGTTTTGCTTGTAGATGCAGAATGCACACAGAATACACAAATAAATGAACTGAAGGGGGAAAACCCAGAGCAGAGGGAATGCATGCAGCTTTGAACTCAGCCCTTAAGGCTTGACTCCTTGGATTCTCTAGACCAAGCTGTCAGTGCCAAAAGGGCCATGGTTGAAGAGGGGACAGAAATGAGACAGAGAAAGAATTGGTCTGGAGAACAGGAGTAAGGGCTTCCTACTCATGCCCCCCATCTCCAAACTGGGAAAAGACCCCTCCCAAGCCCTGATGGTGTGCTTGACTAGAACCACTTCAGACAATGAAGGGAAACCAACAAACATTAAGAACTATTACTGTTCCTGATCAGAACCCAAGTTTTGAAAAGCTCCTATCAGTCTGTGGGTAGAGAAGTTGATAAAATGTACCGTGAACTGGGCAGAAAAGGTGTTTCTCAACATCCAACCCAATGAAAGGTTCAGAGAACCAGCCCTGACTTAGATAGCACAGTGAAGCCAGATCTCATCAGATCTCGTAATCTAAGTAGGGTCAACTCTGGCAAGTACTTGGATGGGAGACCTCCTTGGAATACGAAAGCCAGGAGGTGGGGGCAGGCTTTATTCAGCCACCTCTCTGAATATCCTCCGTGACCTAAATAGGGGTCAGTCACCAGAGGTCACCAAAAGAAAAGACAAGACCAGAGAACCCAAAGTCTTGGAAACAATTTTCTATTATTTGGCCACGCCCAAATAACAAGTTTTATTTGGCTTTTGGAGCTCAGCAATAGCTCTTGTGGGCACAATGAGTAGCCTTTTGTAATCTGCTACAACTCAATGGAAGGGCATCTCAGTGGAAGGAACAAGAGACCGTATAGAGACTGTTGGCAGAGTAATTAGCACAGCAGAGGTACACATCCAGATTAAAGGGTAGAGAAAGCATTATTCAGGAACTAACGTACTTGATAGTAAAGAGAGAGATAGGGTCCGAGTTACATCACTGGCTAGCAGACAGAGAGAGACTGAATGGAACTTCCAAGAAGAAGAGGGATATTGCCCTAAGAGTGGCACTCTGGAGATAGACAAGGAATGACGAGGTGCTCATCTCAGTATCCTGTCTCACTGTCTTCTTGGTGCCCCCTGCAGGGTCTTCTTCTCTTCTTCCGTCTACACTAGACACTGCCAGTTCCAACAATAAGTACTATGGTGTCCACACCTTCATGTTGAACAGTATATTTCTTTGAGCCACAGTTCAAGATGGCAAGAGACTAGCTTACCCAGCAGCCTCTTGTCTATTCAGAAACGTTGGTTCAGGCTAAGGACCAGCAGAAATCATGGATGTCTCTCTGAGAAACCAAGGTCAAGCTATCTGCAGTTTCAAAGAATGAGATAAGAAAGATGGAGGCAAACACAGGTGCTGGGTGACCATTAGGCTCAGCGGTTTCAAGACCAAAGACTACAGATTCCATCTCATTAATGGAGGACCCATGGGTGGGAGTAGGTATTTGCTTTTTTGGACCCTATACAGCTGCAGAGTATATGGTCTCATTAGAGTAATACACCTGATTGGCTAAGGTCACTTCGTTAACAATGTACCTGATTGGTCAAGTTAGGCTATTAGCCATACTTTTGACTGGTAAATGAGAATCATGCCTACATGGGTAATTAGGTGTAAAGTAAGATCCTTCATTCCACTCTTTGCCCTTTGTCTAATTGTGGGATGCTTCTTGGTCAGTACCAGGTGGGCCAGATTGGTCAGAGCACCTGCTTTCGATTTTGAAAACTCTACATAGCCCGTTTAAAAAATAGAAAGGCATTTGGGATAGATGGAATACCTCCTGAAGTTCTAAAGGAGAACGTAGACTGGTGGGCGCAATTTCTGGTGATCTTCACTTATATTGACCAAATCGGCCGAATTCCAAAGCAGTGGTGAAATTTGGAGTCCCAATCTTTAAGAAGGGCAATAAAAATGATCCAGCAAATTATAGGCTTATAGGTCTATTAAACATCATTAATAAAATATACACAAGACTTCTCCTTAACAAAATAGAAGCATTGCTGGAACAAGAAGAAATTACCCAATTAGAGCAAGCAGGCTTTAGAACAGAAAGGTCAACAACTGAGCACTGTCTCGTGCTCCAACAGCTAATTTAAAAATATGCTGACAATAGCTGTACCTCCTGTATGCTGTTTTCATTGATTTGAAGGCTGCTTTCGATTCAGTCTCAAGACAAAGATTATGGCAAAAGCTTGAACGTTCCACCATAGATAAAAGATTACTCTATCTTGTTCATGCCCTACATGAAGAGTCACACCTTAAAGTGAGCTATAATTTGCAGGGCTCACTCACTAAACCAATAAGAACTTTTAAGGGACTTAGGCAGGGTTGCCTTCTGGCCCCTACCTTATTCAATTACTATATCAGTGATATGGTGAAACACATGACAGAGCTTAAAATCCACCTGCCAAAGCTTGCTTCACGCCACCTACCAATTTTGCTATATGCAGATGATGCGGCCTTGTTATCTAGAATGCCTTTAGGATTATGAAGGGCATTAAATCGCCTTGTAACATACTATGAGAAAGAACACCTGGTGATAAACTATGATAAAACAAAAGTGATGGCATTTGGTAGACGTCCCAAGAAGTATCTGTGGACAATGAAAGGAAAGGAAATTCAGCAAGTAAACAAATTTCTTTACTTCGGGGGGGCCATTCAGGAAGCGGGAGCTAACTCAGTATACTTAAAATGATGGTGGGAAAAGATGAGAAAACAGTACATGCTATATTGAGATTCTATGGATCTAAGGGAGATCTGTACGTTCTGGCAGCATTGAAGTTGTTTCAAGCTAAAGTATTCGCGCATCTCCTGTACGGTACTTATTTGTGTATCTCTGCCACTAATTTAGATGCTCTTGAGAAGGTTCAATCCAAATTTATTCACAAGGTCTTACAGGTTCCCCCGGGGGTGCCAAATGCCTTCTTACACCTAGAAACCAGTCTAATGAGAATTGAAGCCAGAGTATTGTTATCCTCTGCATATCAATGGCTCAAGATCCACTCAAATATAAAAGGACTTCTCCCCCTAATAAATAAAGATGCCAGTAGCTCACACAGTAGACTTCTTGCTCATAAGACTCCATAGCATAGAGGGAGCATTGTTTAATAGGAAAACGGTTGCCTGGCAAGCCCCAGGGGACTTTGCATCTGTTGGAAACCCCCAGTTGCCCCTGGGAAGTCATTTCCATGGATTTCGTTACTGATCTGCCATCCAGTAAAGGAAAGACAGTGATCTGAGTAGTGGTGGATTTGTTTTCCAAACAAGCTCACTTCATCCCATGTAAACAACTGCCCACTGCTAAAGCACTGGCTAAATTATTTATGCACCACAGTGTGAGATGGCATTCAATGCCAAGCAAAATTATCTCCACTCGAGGAGCCCAATGCGTTACCAAGTTCTGGAAGGAGTTCTTGCAGGTTTTATTCATTACAAGGGGCTCAGCACAGCACCCCAAGACTGGTGGTCAAACTGAATGTGTTAATCAGATACTTGAGCAGTTTTTATGCTGCTTTAGTGTCAGCAGGATGATTGGGCTGAATACAGTTATAACAATGCTGTGCACAGCTCCACTGGACTGCCCCCTTTAAAGCTATGCATGGTTATGAGGGCATCCCTCTGCCCACTGTAGGCTCTGCAGACCCTAACCCTGGGGACCTTCAGTTGTGGTGGTGGGGCCTGAAGGATCAATGGCCTGTCATTCAAAAGTCTCTTGACAAAACCAAAGCAGCCTATAAAGCTAAAGCCGATAAAGGGCGAGCCCTAGAGTGGGATCTAGAAGAAGAGGAGGAGGAGATTGGATTTATATCCCACCCTTCACTACCCAAAAGAGTCTCAGAGCAGCTTACAAACTCCTCTCCTTCCCCTCCCCACAACAGAAACCCTGTGATGTAGGTGGGGCTGAGAGAGCTCTGACAGAAACTGCTCTTTTTCAAGAACAGCTGTGCCAGAACTATGGCTTGCTCAAGGTCATCCAGCAGGTACAAGTGGAGGAGGGAGGAATCAAACCCAGTTCTCCCAGATTAGAGTCCGCGCACTTAACTACTACACCAAACTGGCTCCCTACAACCTGGAGACTCTGTGTATTTGTCTACTAAACATCTGAAAGGTCTTCAGCCCAGACGGAAACTGGGTTGGAAATATGTTGGCCCTTTTTCAGTTGTGCGCAAGGTGGGGGAGGTTGCTGTTGAACTTGCTCTGCCTAAATCAATTAAAGATGTGCATCCTGTATTTCATTACAGTCTGCTGAAATGGAACCCGGGTCGGAACAAGTGAAAACCATGACCACCATCCCCTCCACCTCTGATGATGAATGGTGAACCACACCTAGAGGTGGAGGAGATTTTGGATTCTAAGGTGAAACATGACTGCCTCTATTATCTCAAAAAACGAAAATACTTTGACCCCTCTCATAATGAATGGATCCTGGACTCTCATGTCAATGGCCCTAAGCTTGTACGTGCTTTTCACAGAATGCATGGTTCTTTTTGTAGCAGGAACTCCTTTGCATATTAGGCGACACACCTCTACTGTAGCCAATCCTCCAAGAGCTTACAGACCTCTTCTTACAGGGGCTACTGTAAGCTCTTGGAGGATTGGCTACATTAGGGGTGTGTCACCTTATATGCAAAGGAGTTCCTGCTACAAAAAGAGCCCTGACAGAATGTATCCAAATAAACCTGGTGGGTGAAGTCTTTGGGGGGTGAAGTTTCATTTCTGCTGTATCGTCTATCTTTCTATTATCTCTGTATGACCTTCAGTGCCTGGTGTAGTCTTTCTTCTGGGAACCATAATCTGCTACTTTGGCGAGCTTCTACTTGATTCCTGATTGGCTCTCAGCCATCAGGGGGTCCTCTTGAATAATGTATATCTGATTGCTATGCACGCCCTTCTTTAGTTCATCGTCGTGGCTTCTGTGCAGTCTCACATGGGACTGCGCAGTCGCAGGCCAGCCACGGAAAAGATTTCCAAGCTTTCTAATAGACTAGGAGCGCCCCTCCTCCCTCTGGCGCTTTCCTGCCAAAACGCTCACATGACCAGGAGGAGGGGCGCTACTCCCTCAGTTCTCTTTTTGCCACCGCGGAGAGATCATCTCCACTGCTGTTCTCTGTGTTTTTCCTCACCTCAGTTTTGAGGCTGAGATTTTTTTCTCTCAACAGTTTTTTATTCTTGTGAACAATGAAATATGTCTAAAGAAGAATTTTTTTCTGTATTTTCCACTGTGTGTGGAAAGAGCTGGACTCAGAAGAGCTCCCTTCAAAGAGCCAGGCTGCGATGGCCCTCTTAGGAGGTCGCCTAGCCTGATGAGGCCTATTTCCCCTGTGATGGGGTGTGTGGACAAAGAGCCAGGCTGCGATGGCCCTCTTAGGAGTTCGCCTAGCCTAATGAGGCCTATTTCCCCCTTTGATGGGGTGTGTGGACAAAGAGCCAGGCTGCGATGGCCCTCTTAGGAGTTCGCCTAGCCTGATGAGGTCTATTTCCCCCTGTGATGGGGTGTGTGGACAAAGAGCCAGGCTGCAATGGCCCTCTTAGGAGTTCGCCTAGCCTAATGAGGCCTATTTCCCCCTGTGATGGGGTGTGTGGACAAAGAGCCAGGCTGAAATGGCCCTCTTAGGAGTTCGCCTAGCCTAATGAGGCCTATTTCCCCCTGTGATGGGGTGTGTGGACAAAGAGCCAGGCTGCAATAGCCCTCTTAGGAGCTCACCTAGCCTGATGAAGTCCTGTTTTTCCCCTCTGTTGAGGTGTGTGGACAAAGAGCCAGGCTGCAATGGCCCTCTTAGAAGCTCGCCTAGCCTGATTAAGGCCTATTTTCCCCTCTTAGGCCCTCTTAGGAGGTTGGCCTGTGTGCCCAGCAGCTTGATGATGGCCTATCCCCCCTCTGCTGAGGTGTGCACACAAAGAGCCAGGCTGAAATGGCCCTCTTAGGAGGTTGCCTTTGTGTCCAGCAGCCTGATGATGGGCTATCCCCCGTCTGCTAAGGTGTGTGCACAAAGAGCAGGGCTGAAATGGCCCTCTTAGGAGGTTGCCTGTGTGCCCAGCAGCCTGATGATGGCCTATCCCCCTCTGCTGAGCTGTGTGCACAAAGAGCCGGGCTGAAATGGCCCTCTTAGGAAGTTGCCTGTGTGCCCAGCAGCCTTATGAAGGCCTATTTTCCCCTTGATGGCCTATTCCTCCTTTGCTGAGGTGTGTGTAGGGGGAAAGGACTCTGAATGGAGGCGTATTCTCCCCTCTGTGCTGGGTGTTGTAAACAGAGCCTCAGAATAACTGGCTCTTTTCAGGGGCTTGGGATGTGTGCCTTGAAGTCACAACCCCCGACATTGAAGCATTTCTGCCTAGTCATTCCTTAAAGGGTCTTTGGCCTCTGTGCCTCTGACCTTGGAAAGATTCTCTGGCCCCTCCTATCATTTCCAGTGAAGCAGCTTGGAGGTGTGGCCTGGTAGAGGCTGTCTTAAAGAGACTTCCCCCTCTCTGCCTTTCTGTCAGTTCTGACCAGAAACCTGGAAGTGTGACCTCATAAGGCCCGTTTTAAACCTTTGCTGTCCCTGGCTGCTCCCTCATGGATCACTGCCTTGTCGTGGCGAGGGGGCTTGCGTGGTTCGATGAGGCTGTGGGCTATGCCGTGGAGGGCCACCCAGGACGGACAGGCCACAGCAGAGAACTCAGACCAAGCGTGATCCCCTGGAGAAGGAAATGGCAACCCACTCCAGTATCTTTGCCAAGAAAACCCCATGGACAGTAACAAAAGGCTAAAAGATATGACGCTGGAAGATGAGCCCCTCAGGTCGGAAGGTGTCCAATATGCTACTGAGGAAGAGCAGAGGGCAAGTACGAGTAACCCCAGAAAGAGTGAAGCGGCTGGGCCAAAGCCGAAAGGACGCTCAGCTGTGGATGTGTCTGACGGTGAAAGGAAAGTTCGATGCTGCAAAGAACAATACTGCATAGGAACCTGGAATGTAAGATCTATGAATCAAGGTAAGCTTGACGTGGTCAAAAATGAGATGGCAAGAATGAACATCGACATCTTGGGAATCAGTGAACTAAAGTGGACAGGAATGGGCGAATTTAACTCAGAAGACCATTATATCTACTACTGTGGCCAGGAATCCCGTAGAGAAAAATGGTGTGGCCTTTATAGTCAACAAGAGAGTGAGAAAGGCAGTATTGGGATACAATCTCAAAAATGACAGAATGATCTCGGTCCGAATCCAAGGCAAACCATTCAATATCACAGTAATCCAAGTCTATGCACCAACCACTGCTGCAGAAGAGGCTGAAGTGGACCAGTTCTACGAAGACCTACAACAGCTCGTAGAACTAACACCAAAAAATGATGTCCTCATCATCATAGGGGACTGGAATGCTAAAGTAGGAAATCAAAAGGTAACCGGAATAACAGACAAGTTTGGCCTTGGAGAACAAAATGAAGCAGGGCAAAGGCTAACAGAGTTTTGTCAAGAGAACACGCTGGTCATAGCAAACACCCTTTTCCAACAACCTAAGAGGCGTCTCTACACATGGACATCACCAGATGGGCAACACCGAAATCAGATTGACTATATAATTTGCAGTCAAAGATGGAGAAGCTCTATCCAGTCAGTAAAAACAAGACCTGGAGCAGACTGTGGCTCAGATCATGAGCTACTCATTGCAAAATTCAGACTTAAATTGAAGAAAGTTGGGAAAACCACAAGGCCATTCAGATTTGACCTAGATCACATCCCCGATGAATATACAGTAGAGGTGAAGAATAGGTTTAAGGGACTAGATTTGATAGACAGAGTGCCTGAAGAACTATGGACAGAGGTCCGTGACATTGTAAAGGAGGCAGCACTCACCGCCATCCCAAAGAAAAAGAAATGCAAAAAAGCAAAGTGGCTGTCTGATGAGGCTTTACACATAGCAGAGGAAAGAAGGAAAGCTAAAGGCAATGGGGAAAAGGAAAGATTTGCCCAACTGAATGCAGATTTCCAGAGAACAGCAAGGAGAGATAAGGAGGCTTTCCTGAATGAACAATGCAGAGTAATAGAGGAAAACAATAGATTGGGAAGGACTAGAGATCTCTTCAAGAAAATTGGAGAAATCAAGGGAACGTTCCATGCAAAGCTGGCCATGATAAAGGACAAAAACGGTAGGGACCTAACAGAAGCAGAAGAGATTAGGAAAAGATGGCAAGAATACACAGAAGAACTATACAAGAAGGACCTCGATGTCCTTGACAACCACGATGGTATAATCACTGACCTCGAGCCAGACATTCTGGAAAGCGAAGTTAAATGGGCCTTAGAAAGCATTACTAACAACAAAGCTAGTGGAGGTGATGGTATCCCAGCTGAGTTATTCAAAGTCTTAAAAGAAGATGCTGTTAAAGTGCTGCACTCAATTTGCCAACAAATTTGGAAAACACAACAGTGGCCACAGGATTGGAAAAGGTCAGTTTACATTCCAATCCCAAAGAAGGGCAACGTCAAGGAATGTTCAAACTATCGCACAATTGCACTCATTTCACACGCTAGCAAGGTCATGCTCAAAATCCTACAAGCTAGGCTCCAACAGTACGTGGATAGAGAACTGCCAGAAGTACAAGCTGGGTTTCGAAGAGGTAGAGGAACTAGAGATCAAATTGCCAACATTCGCTGGATTATGGAGAAAGCAAGAGAGTACCAGAAAAACATCTACTTCTGCTTCATTGACTATGCTAAAGCCTTTGATTGTGTGGATCACAATAAATTATGGCAGGTTCTTAAAGAGATGGGAGTACCGGACCACCTCACATGTCTTCTGAGAAACCTGTATAAGGGTCAAGAAGCAACAGTTAGAACCGGATATGGAACAACTGATTGGTTTAGCATAGGAAAAGGAGTACGGCAAGGATGTATATTGTCACCTTGCTTATTTAACTTATATGCAGAGTACATCATGCGAAATGCTGGCCTGGATGAATCACAAGCCGGAGTTAAGATTGCTGGGGAAAAGATCAATAACCTCAGATATGCAGACGATACCACTCTGATGGCAGAAAGTGAAGAGGACCTAAAGAGCCTCTTGCTCAGGGTGAAAGAGGAGAGCGCAAAAGTGGGCTTGAAGCTCAACATCAAAAAAACTAAGATCATGGCATCTGGCCCCATCACTCCTTGGCAAATAGAAGGGGAAGTCGTAGAAGTAGTGACAGACTTCACGTTCCTAGGATCCCAGATCACTGCAGATGGTGACTGCAGCCATGAAATTAAAGACGCCTGCTCCTTGGGAGGAAAGCGATGGCAAACCTAAACAGCATGATAAAAAGCAGAGACATCACCCTGCCAACAAAAGTCCGCATGGTCAAAGCAATGGTATTCCCCGTAGTAATGTATGGCTGCGAGAGTTGGACTATAAGGAAGGCCGAGCGCCGAAGAATAGATTCTTTTGAACTGTGGTGCTGGAGAAGACTCTTGAGAGTCCCTTGGACTGCCAGGAGATCAAATCAGTCAATCCTAAAAGAAATCAACCCTGATTGCTCCCTGGAAGGCCAGATCCTGAAGCTGAAGCTCAAATACTTTGGCCACCAAATGAGAAGGGAGCATTCACTTGAGAAGACCCTGATGCTGGGAAAGATTGAAGGTCAAAGAAGAAGGGGACGGCAAAGGATGAGATGGTTAGACAGTGTCATCAATGCAACGAACATGAAATTGAGCAAACTTCAGCAGACAGCGGAAGACAGGAGGGCCTGGCGTAAACTGGTCCATGGGGTCGCGAAGAGTCGGACTCGACTGTGCGACTGAACAACAAAA